>JAQFYC010001991.1:0-29003 GCA_034694165.1 Tomocerus mixtus | reverse complement strand
TATTATCCCAAGGAAAATTATAATTAGATCAATAATTCGCATCCTTTGTTGTTCAATATAAATGCTAATTTAAAACAACGATGTATGCATAATATATGTATGTATCGGAAATCAAGCAAAGGATGACCAGTTGATGTTGGTGCATGCTTATCGCCATTATTATAGCTAATCAAAAGTTCAATATTACATAACGACCAGATTAGTGCTTAGCACTGTTTTGCAAGGGATTTATTATTGTAACGTGAAGTTTCATACACATCGTAGGATTATCACCTACATTTCGTAATGAATACAGATATATTGACTCTTCCTAATCTACACTTGCCATCATTCTCTATTGTACCAACAATCAAAAGCGTGTGAATTTGCAGATTTATATTGCCTTTCCCTTCACATGTCTCCAGATATTCCGAGTAGGAAAATCTCAATGTGATATTCGCACGGATTTAGATTTTTAAACCCAACTAGTAGTGCAGTTCCTGGTCAAAATATCTGTATGCATGTGCACGCTTCTAATTTAGCTAAGCCTTTTTGAAATAGCAATATCAAATATGATTTTTGCTTAAATATCAAGCGCTTTAGCTTCTTATGGCTCCAGCAGCAAATAGTGTGGCAATATTAGTATAAATTATCTAGGGCCTAGGTAGATTGATAAGTAAACATCTAAAATATAATAAAATCATAGTATATATCTCAAATAAATCCAATTATTTACTGTTTGTATTAACTAATATGCATCTAGCGCCATACTACTATTATATAGCTCTTCTGGCTTAACTTAGTAATATAAATAAAGTTGACAAGTAAGGTCACAACTAAATAAGCTAAACCAGCCAAAGATAATTATTGCCAAACGATGAAATGGCTAAAATGTGTAGTAAAATTTCTTTGAGGTGGCACGTATCAAGAAATCTATGGATTCTCTGTGTTGATTCGTAAAGAAAGCGCACACACTTATATATGTACTACTTACTATAGAAATATCACTCCAATTTACTTTCTACTTCATATAATGCACATAAGAAATAATTTGTCAATTTATTATACTGTAGCGTAGATTCTACTACTATATATGCTTGCGAGTTTCATCATCACATCAGTATTATAAGCTAAGCGTGAGCAATAAAAGGAGCTATAGATAATGTAATGTAAAAGCAAAGACTGTCGAGTCGAAGTTGTTTTGGTGTTGGTGGCCTGGCACTGCGTGGCTGAATTGGATAAGTGGGCTGAGTGCTCCGTTATTCCAAGCGACATTTGTGTGTGTCGCGACACATTTAATGCATTAGGAAGATTGAATTTTCTTTCTGACTGGGAAAGCAAACCGCAGATAGACGAGTCGAAGTCGAAGCTGAGATTGTGAAGGAGCAAAAAAATCATCTGTAGAACTCTTCTCTTTCGTAGAAGACTTCTTACATGAATTGCATATACTCTATCTTACTGTACTACCTTATACTATATAAGTAGGCAATAGGAACCCTTTACGACAAGACATGACAGTCCAACATAGATGAGATTCTGTCAATTTTATAGTTTCCACTTTCCACGCAAGCATTCATCCAAAATAAAGCAGAAAAGCTACCTAAAGTCAAAACAAGATCTATAGGGAAAAGAGATACAAGTTATCTTTATGCATAAGAATGTGTCTATCCTACCCGTAGTATACTGTCTAGCGCAATACAAAGAGAAAATCCCTAACATTATAGTATTACTATATCCATTTTTACAAGAAAGTCTCCGTATAAGTAATTCGTATTTATATTGTCTCTTTCTTGTTTTGCTGGTAAGGCTACCAAATTTCAAGTAAGGGGCAACATCGGGACAGTCCCGATAACAGAGTAGGAGATGGACAACTTTTAAAACTTGGATTGGAACTAGAACCCTGATTTCCCCAATAATTCAAAATATTTCAAATTCAAAACTGAAATTAGCATGCCACCTTTATTTTTGATCTTCTTGGTTAATTTTTACTAACCTTAATCTAAGCAGATAGGCAGATGTTGTTTTTCCTAATAGCTCGCAAATAGAAACAATGTTGAAGAAGTTTTTTTATGGAATTATATTAATCCAAAATGCATCCATGAACAAGCGTCCGGGGAATATAATAATAATGAAATATGTCTTGAAATCTTAGTAGTTTACAATTTCTGTATTGGACATGACAGTATTCGCTTAATTTTGCGCTTCGTCATATCCGATTTAGATTGTTGGTATAACGTGTTTATAGTTCTGTTGTGAAAGATTGTGGGTAATAGTAAATTGAGAGGAGAACATTATGATGAGAAGTGGTTCCAGGTGAGTTGTGTGGGTGAGTTTGGCAGGTGTATTAACCGTAAAATGATCAAATCACATTCGACTTCCCCAATCCAACCTCATCAAATCATGGAAACATTTGTATCCCTTGTTTATTTTCCACTCGATTTCCTCTGCACAGACGCTACGGTATACGTATGAAAAGACTTGTCAAATAGAAATCAAATACAGGAAAGGGGCATTACTACCGTATTTACCAATATATTTTCCATTGAGAGATACATTCGTCGTTGTGTAATGATGTAGTGTAGTGCTACTACAATACTAGGTGCTCACAAAATGGATCTTAGACACATAATAAATACAGCATAAGAAATTATTGTCATCATTTTACTGTTTTATAGTCATTGCAAATAAAGGTATCATTTTATTACAATAATTTGAGATAGTACTTCAGCTCATTATATGTAACGTAATAGTGTAAGTTTACATCTAGCATATTAGGCAATTAATTTACATAATTAATATGCAACATTGCATAACACAGATAGACATAATTCCCCTGTGAAGGAATAAATTACAAATCCGGTAAGTAAATAGTTTTCCTGTCTCCCCATCCGTATACAAGTATACAAGTTTATACAGTTTGGCAATCATCTATCTAATCATATGTGCAAGTCAAACCTACAAGTTATCGAAATGCCAGAAAAATTGATGTACTTAAAGCAGAGTTACTTATAGTTAAATATATTTTTACGTCTTGCTCAGAATGTTCTTAATATCAGGATAGGTACCTTGCGAACATTTAATGGGATATTCAACTTCCATAAACTGAAACACGGATGTCATCCACAGACATCAGATGAGACAAGACAAGCTACAATGTAATATGTATGTAATCATAAGATGTCAGAAACTGAACACAACTTGATGCTCCTGTCATTATGAAATAAATTGAGAAAACATGATACTTAGGTAGGTAGCTACTTTTATTCACTTCACATCCTTTACATTACATTATAAATTGAATAATATCTGTTATTACTACGAATTATGTTTTGTCATTTACCATCATATCCAAAAGTGGCATGGCAGGCAGACAGGCATATCATGTATCCACTACCCACTTATCGTTATTTGAGGTTTTATGACATAAAATGTCCCCATTGTATTAGAAAACAGATTTTGTCAACAGTGGAAGGCGACGGGGCTAAAGTACAATCGAACAACCATTCCCAAACGACTTTTTCATTGAATTATGTAAGTATAAACAGGAACATAAATCTTCTACGGATGATAGTTGCTTTTGCTTGACTTGACTTTATTTATTGCTGCAGAAATTCAGCCCGTGATCTAATTACCTATTTACAGGTAAAAATGACTGTATCCTATAGGTACTTAATGAAAAATGTGTCCCTGCTTTGCATGTATTATCATTATTATGTATTAGTAATGATACTGATTGTTAAAACCGCAAACATTATGTAGAACGGTAATTCATACTTCATTTACAAAGAAAAACACATAATGTACTCGTAAATGTAACATATTTCCTCAACGGTAAAATACTATGCTTAAAAATGCAGATTATTTAAATTAAAAAGATTAATAATGGGGATTGACTCATTTCTGGGAATTTTGATATGCACATTATAGCTTTCTGCGTAACTAGTACTAAGCAAGTAGTAGGTTTTAATGATCGATAGCCCAACAGCTACAAATATATGCACAATTTAATTGGTACATACATTTGTACATACCTAGTTAATAGTACAGTTTAAAAATATACTAGTGATATGTACCTAATACTTAATAAAGGAGCCATCAATAATGTTTGTAAAAAATTCTTACTACATGTTGTGTCAAATATTTGGATCTGAGGTTGTAACAGTAGTAGATTACTAAATAGATTCAAACGTTATAGTAGAACTATGACTAACTCTTTTGTATTCGTGAGAATCGTTAAGCAAGGAGATTCACAGATATTAGATAATATCTATCAATGTATACGCTATGTGTTAATAAATCTCATTATGCACCTTTGCACGTTATGCAGAGCAAAATATTATGTACCTGCAAACTCGCGAATGAATTTATGATACAGTTTATGTTGTACTTGTTGCTATTATTATTACAGCAGATTTCAATTGAATTTGATGAATAGAAATGAGGGATTCTGGGCAAACAGACAGCACAGGAGTCAACGTCCGAATCTCAATGAGGAAAATAAGTCAATTTGCCATAAAAAATGATACCTTGTAATTTGTTCATTGTCAGCAGAGTAGAAATGCAAATGCTACGCTAACTATTACAGCAGAGAACATTAAACACAAGCAAGTTAGTAGTAATAACTGCAACAAAAGAAAATCTGACTGAACCGAAATAGCATTGTTGAACCAGTACTCATAAAAAACAATTAAATACATTATACAAACTAGTAAATATAACTACTTGGCCAAATATTACGCGTGTGTTTATTGAATATGTGAATGTGCATTGCATATTACATAAAGGAACATCTAGACTTATATATAGAGTAATAAATGAATATCTTATTAAATATGTAACATGTACATAATATGAAACTAGTATTTAAGGTACTTAAATACATATAACATCTCCTTTTAAGCAAAATACGTCGCTTCGTAAACAGAGATATATTAGTAATATCACAATCATATGCAAAAGCACAAGTGTGTGGATTTGTGATGTTGTTGGATCAGTTGGTTTTGTTCCAATCACTTCGTTTGGTCTTTTTCGGTGGAAGAATAATGTATTCCTTTCCTTATGTACTTTAGGTATATAGTTGCACTTGTATTGTATCTCGTACTTATGTGTAATGTGTATGTAGTATGTATAGCGTGGGCATTTGATGAGATGAGTGTGTCTCTTTAGCCGACGTCTGTTTTGTTCCGTCTGGTGTTATGTTGGTGGATGGAGGAGAGGAAGTCAGACTTTGTATGCAAATGCGTCGTCCTCTCTCACTCTATGTATTCTAATTTATACTGTAGTCTATTGTATTATATTGTTTGTCCCATCTGGCCGGTTGAGCTAAAGCTGCTGATCCTCCATGGCATCCAATTCAATCCGACATGATTTCTGGTGGTCGCGTGCACTTCACGAGCACCGGCACACAAATTGCTCCTCACTCCTCGTCCTCACCCGCCATACACGTTTAACATCCAAATCTCCTTCTCCGCCAAAATAATGAATCTACATTTTAATTACTGTCATGTCATATCGACTCTATTAAGCTTAATAAGGCATTAGCATATTAGAAATACGGACATACAGTCATAAACTACAGAACATTTTTAGGAAAAAAGAAACCTGTACCTATACTTTTACTTATTACAAGTTTTTCAATTTGTCATAAATAATTTATACTGCGTTATTTAATTAGAAATTAAAATTACACATACATTTTAACCCTTGTATAATATAATGCATGCTGAAAATATTTATGTACGTAATAATAAGTCTGTATCACTACTTCCAGGACTGGGACGTTTCTGTAGATTTGTTTTTTGCGATGTCACCTCCACATTGTACTTATATGTATGTATTTATTTTTCTTCAATTATGCCTACTCAGTATATTAAAAAGGTTCCTAGTGAAATTTTTTTCTTATGCTATGTGAAGTCCATACATATTATCATAGCAGTTAGTAAGTGCACATGACTCATTGAATTACTTTCGAAGTCATACTACTTGAGTTTGTATCAATAGTTAAGTAAATCAAGTATGTATGTACATTGTATAAGAAAAGATCAAACAATGTATTTTTAGCCTAAAGTGGAGCAATAGTATATCCATACTGGTAAATAGGTACTACTATATGTATAGTAGTATATGGAAAGGGAAGAGTAAAGTTTCCTCATTGTTTTCTCATCCATGATGACAATTAATCCATGGGAATTGTAGGCTTTCTAGTTAAAACGAGAATCCACAGGATGCTTACACTTTACTTACTGCTGTTGAGTCACGATATTCTGTATTTGTACGTAGTGTAGTGTGATCTGATGTAAGTATGTGTGTATTTCGTACATAGTATAGCAGATCGAGAGTAGTATTATAAGATGTATAAAGTTTCACTTCAAGCGTCTGCTTCTCCGTTCTCTCTCCTTCCTGTCTATCTGTCTACTTGACTTGATTTGGTGTGTAGAGTTTGCTGTGTTGTGGTATGTGGCAGATTGTGTTCTGGTGTGTCCTGTGATTGGAGCTAAGATGGGAGGGCTGGAGAAAGGGCTGGCCAAAAGTCAAAAGAGAAAGGCCTTCGAGAAAGCGTGTGCGCCGGCTTTTGCTTTTCACTTCCTCTTCCTCCCTATACTAAAGTATAATGTAACAGTATCAGTGCACGGACCTTTGAAAGTAAGAAAGTAAGTATAAGCAGTCAATCCCTTGAATAAGTACTAAAATAGTATACTTATAGGATATAGTTATAAGGATCTCGAGTGTTATTCGAGAGAGAAAAGTAAAGGAGCTCAACTCAGCAATCCAGAATCCAGACCAAACCAGACGAGAACCACAGTGAAGAAGAGTCATGTCATGTCATAGGTACCTATAGAAAATACAGATAGACATTGGATGCTAAGAGCAGCACATTTTCCAGAAAGTGTAGCAAATACTGCAGATGTGTATCTGTATGTGAATGTATAGAAGAGAGTATTGGAAAAGCTAAGAGCAAAGCAAACCACCAACCGATCCGTGTCGATCCTTCGCGACGCGATTCGAGATGCGACGTCCCGGTCCCTGATCCTCTCATCTCATCTCATCTGCTCCATGATCTAGATCCGCCGAGATCTGGATTGGATTCTGGATTCTCCATCTCCAGAAGATTACAATTCCAGTCTCCACTTCACATACATAGTACATATAATGTTAACTGAACTCGGTTAGGGAACTACTGTATATATTACATGTAACATTTTGCTTACTGTACTATTTGTGCATAGAACTGTATCACATGCACTGAATTATACTTTAGTTAACTCCATAAATACATGCATAAGTACAAAAGTTATGTAATGCATACAGTGTTTCTCTTGGTCTTACTTACTGTATACATAAACTGGGTAATGTACAAATACATTGTATTGTAGGACAGGTTTTCCTACTGCTACTGCTTACTTGACTTTGGAACGTACCTCCAAGTAGAGATACAAACACTACCCAACTACCCACGCTCTGTTAAAGATAATGTATCCAGATCCAGCAGCAAACCCTAGACTAAATAACCACTGGAAACTAAACTAAACTAAATCATACCAAACGTAACCAAACCACAGGACAGGAGTCCTCCTCTTCAACTTCAGACTACGACTAGGTTCCTTTCTCTACATACCATACAGTTCAGTACTTACACTTACACTGCGGAAACTAAATCTAATAACATACGACGACTCTTATCTTTCATTCCCTCTTCCCAATCTGATGTTGAACATTGAACAGTCCCTTTCCAAGACTTCATTCTTCTTCCCAGATCAAATCAAATCACATCTCATACCAAACCACATCACATCATAGTCTCATCAACTTTCTCACTTTTCTCTAACTCCCCACTTAACTCAAGTGATCTTATATTGTATCTCATAATTATATCCTATCTGCTTATCGGAAGCCGTTACTCAACTCAATCCATCGTACAATATTAATACTTGCGCAACACTATTTAGCACTGCTACATAGTAATCATAAGCAGATTGTGTTAGTTTTCGTTTGAGAATACCTATTATACCTTGCTACATTCCTTAAGAAAACGAAATATTAAATAAAGTGAGGCAGATCAAAACACGGCATTTTTTGATCGTGGAGGCTGTAGGAGAGATATTTTTGGCAAAAGTTACAACACGCCGTTACAATTGAAGTCAATCGCATAAACCTCTACAAGTACTTCCGGATGGATCTCAAACAAGGTATGTTAACCAATTTTGGACATCTCCACCTTTCATTTTCAAATATTCGAATTAGTATTTTCCAGATTTAGTATTTTCCACAGATAGAGGATTGCGCATTTCTTTTCTTCTGGTAGTATCATGTTTAGTTCATATAAGTAGCCTTGTATATACTTATCATGGGTAATATTAACGTAAGAAGATGCTGGGCAATTTTATCTCTTTCAGATTTATGATTTAGTTAGTTAAGAGGAGAAAGTATGAGCATGTGGCCAATTAATACACTCAATAGGACATGTGCAACAGGGCGTGTTTTATATACCTAGGTTATTAGGTTGTTGTGTGCATCCAATATGCATTATCATTTTCCTATACCGTAGTCTGTCATTTATTTCTACTTTATGAATAATAAATATAGAAAAAAAATTAATTTGGCAAATATGTTGACTATGAAACTGCAAACTTGGTTATAGAAACGCTAGAAAGTCACAATTGTATATGTGTAGGGACGTGTATAGACAATATGATTCCGTATCCCTTTCATCAAACTGATATACTTCATTAAAATTCACTATGAAACGCTTTATAAATCTATTTGAATTCAGTAATGGTTATGCTAGTTGATTTGTAATTGCTCTGCATTATTTATAGCTAATTTGTGTAAATGATGTGCGGGAAGTTAATAGTGACATGTGTGTCAAATCAAATGAATTGGAAACATCAAAGGTTTGCTGACTATTTATTAATGATAGTAGATACTAGACAAGTAAAATATAGTTATTGCACATTACATAGAAAGATAATGTAAATGCATACATGAGCCTGTACACAAAGTAAATACGATGGTCCTATTGGGATTTGCATGGTATATTACTATGTACTTTAGGAATACCTTTAGGTACATATAAGATGTATAAGGTACTAGGTTTAAAAATTGTTTATGCAGATTAAATATAATATTGTTGCGATCTATCTGTATATACCTAGTATATTGACACAACTTTTTCACTGCTAATAGTTGCACTAAAAGAAAATGGGTAAGGTATGGGGCATAACAGCGTGATATCAAATAAGAGACACCAATTTGATTATAATAGGTCACCCTTCTTGTCAAGTATTAGGGTGCTACTCCTATATAGTATGCATTGCTTCATACCTATATGTACCAGTTTTGAATGACCCTTCCAAACCTTATAGAATAATGGTATCAATTGTGTTACAAACAAGAGATGAACCCCTACTGTTTGTAGGGGATAGACTATAGTAAGTAGGATATCTCTGCTTATACGGGTATTGAAAATAATGTTAAGTCAGTTCTCGGTACAAGTAGAATAGAGGAGAGGATGAAAGAATAAATTAGGGGTGCGAAAAAAGGGATAATGTGGATGTAATCTGTGGGCTTAGACTACCCATTCCGCTACAAAAGTGTTTTCATCCGACACAAAGGCTAAGTAAACTGAAATAGAAATTAAATGCCAGATGAGGATGACACAAGTCAGATTTAGCTAAATAGAATAATACAAATGTGAGTGAACAGTTGGTGCATTTTACAGTTTGACTTTGCACCATGATCCTTTATTGTTTTCAATACGCCTACCTTAAATCATATTTCATAAATCTAGTATACATATCATTACTGTCAGTATCAAATATTGACTCCAAAATCCAAATAATAGTTCCTGACAAATCGGCTTTGGTGGTCTGATCTGATCTGGTTAAGATAGTACAGATAAGATTATATTTACTTATCACTAGTAAAAACTGATTTCATAGTTGCACTCAATTAAATCATATACACTTAATACATATCATATTTTTTGGAAGGGCATATATTCTCCTGCGTATTATTAATATTTTACTATGAGGATGATTATATTATTTTGGAACCTTAAGATAAATACCAAAGGATAGTTTCTAAAGCAGATAAGATGGATGTCTATTTCTTCAAAACGCATCTTGAAGTTTTTTATTCATGTTTTTACCAATGATAAAAATATTGAGTTGGAAGTAGTATAAAAGTTAAGTAGCTAGGTAGTAGTAATGCAAGGACTACGAAGGATGCGCAAATTAAAAGGAATGTTTACTTATACTTAATTAACTCTTATTAACTTACAAAGCAAGAAGTATCACTGTACACAAGTAGGCTGTATTTTGGAACATTTAAAATTACTGAATTTACTTATATAATGAATTATTGTTGTTTCCTACTCATTTATACTGTCATTCGATCTCAAATATTCACAAACTCCTGGCTTTGACCATATTAGACTGTAGCAAATAATAAAGGTAAATGAGTGTAAATGTACAGATGTGACTTATTTTTCATTTACATGTAAAGTTTGTTATATTTATTTCATCAATATTAATAGTACTGTACACTGAGAACCAAAATGATGGGAAAACGTTACTATATAGTTCTCGAGACTAGGAAAAGGTACATATTTATGTGTAGTAAATAACTATTGATCATAGATGATACTATTTCTCCATCTGAGTGAGTATAGACAAACGAGTTTGAGGGTATCAAGCAATGAGAATTTCCAAAAACATATTTTAGTCAAGACATTTGCCATTGCCGTGAAACGGCAAGAGCATATCAATTCTCATTTGGTGGAAGGCAAATAGTCAAAAATGGAGTATAATTAAAGGGAGAAGGCTTAATAACAACTTAATCCTGTAGGCTTAAGTGGAGCCCTTTTAAATGAATATTAGTCCAATGGAAATAACCATTTAGGGACGATGAATCACTCAACTCCAGTTCCCACTTGCCTTCCTGATCCTGAGACTGCAAAGCCTCTCAGGCTCAACTGTTTGCAAATTATTCCCAAATGTTTCCTCTTCTAGTATTGCCCGCTTTACTATCTCTACTAACTCTATTATGGCAGTCTCTATGCTTTCTAACTTGTTTTCCGTACGCTATACTGTACTTACTCCGAGTAAAGCACTTAATATATTCTCTATTGTCAGGAATTCTGCTTCCGTTTGTCTGCTGCTGCTGAATTCTGCTGGGATCTGGATCAGACCAGTAGTATCTGACTCTCAGATTCTTCCCATAAATCTAACATGACCATTTCGTTTACGCATTATATCCTTTCCAGGTCCTTTTATGTCTACGTTTCTCTTTTGATTGTTTTGTTTATATAAAACTCATCTACATATAAAATAAAATCACAGAATCAAGTTAAGTGTAACTTACCTAAAGTATTCGCGTATTATTTTAGACAACTAAACGCAAATGTACTTACTTTTTAATAATTCAGTAAATATAAGTAGGTTCCTGAGTACTTATGAAAAAGAAATTATAAGCATCATACATAAATTGATACTTGCAGTGGTAGTACACAGTACACATACAAACTACTGTATGCTCGTTATATTTAGTATTATCGATTGAATCTGTTTCGAAGGAGGTTGAAAATATTTACCAACCATAAGTACAAGTTTAGGAGTTAGGTAGCAATAGGAGATTAACAAATTAATCTTCCTCTTTAGTTTAGCAACTATAAAAGTAGAAGTTGTAGTAGGAGCGTTGGATGGCTTTTCGTTTTACAGTGCCATGCTAAAGACAGGATTAATCCATCAACTTAGATCAAGTGAAATTGAGTGAGCTATGAGAAAGTTTAGAGCAGAAACTTTAATTTCACTTTCTATAGATTGATATATAACTTTGTAGTTTAATACCCTCTCCCAATAGAGCATTATACTACTGACAGAAGCTAAACGCAATTATCTTTATAAGTATATCAAGTACAGATATAAAAGAGCGTGCAGTATGACTACACTTAATAATATGTGCAAAATTGGGATTACAATTTTGTATTCTTCTGATTCTGATTACTTAATAATTTTGTTTACTAGTTTGAGGGCAACTTTCTTAGATTATATAATTGCAATTTAAAAAGGGTTCTTCCTTGAAGCAATTAATTATTTATTAAGGAGAAACTTAAAGGAGATGTGTAGTAGTAGAGGGTGCTTAATAAAATACACCAGTTTCAGTTTTGTATAGGTGATGTGCTAAGGTTTGCAACATATCACCATTCCTGGCCAGGAAACATTTTAACTCGTAGTGAAAGAGTAGGAAAGACTTTTAGCGTAATCAGAGAAAGTTTGCATGTCTTATGAGAAAGTAAAGTTTCGCCGGAATGATTGTGATTAAATGGCACAAGGTGAACTGGGAGCGAAGAGAAAGTCCCCTTCGGGGAAATAATTAATTCACGATTGCCACTTTGGATATACTTTCACTCCATGCTAATGCTAACTAACAATACATCAGTGCTTTATTATTAATACTTGTTTAACTACTTTGTAGGTATTTACATGTTGTAGCTATAGTATATAACTTTACGAACAGATAAAGTTTATATTATAGATATTTAACTGTAAGTATAGTCACAGTACCAACTTAGAATGCACAGCGCAACTAGAAAGGAACATAAAGAAAGTAACTTACGTTGGTTGTGTGACTGTATAGTAAATAGTAAATAGGAAACTAGCGAGAGAGGGAAACTTTCTCAACTTCATCTGTTCATCTGTGCTTTTGGTGGATTTTTAGTCCATCACTATCTGTCTGTATAATTTAGAGGAAGGTAAAGCCTCTGAAGCCTAACACCATACTTCACAAAGCCTGCACAGAATACAAATTGACTTTGGCTTTCACTTCCCAGAGCAGACCAAAAAGCTCATGCAGTTCAGCATATCATACCTTAATGTACCACTTCACTCCTCTATGTTACTGAAGCGTCTATATCTTTTAGTACTTCGTTTTATTGTGTAAATGTTACTACGTAAGTTCCTCTGGGTTTCCACTATAGTCAAATATCTTGGTAAACACATAAGCAATGCATAGAGTTGAGTAAATAGTAAATACTATATTATAGATAGGTACTTGACAGTGGTTATATAAAAGTAATGTTGAAGTGGTACGTGTTTGGAGAAATAACAGCAGTCAAGTCAAGTTAGTTGAAGGAGAAAGTTCAGTTCAGTATAAGGGCAATAAAATAAAACCCAATAAAATCACACCGCACTTCACATCGGATACATTTACGTAGTACCCTGCTGCTGTTACGTGGGTACCATGTCTATATGGCAGATATAAAGCCATATATGAATGAAGAAAAGAGCATGAGTTTAGGAAAGGCAGTCTTTTCATGTAAAAAGTAGTATTTGGCCAAATGCCTTCTTCATAGATAAAACTAGCACATTCTCAACGACATTATTTGTGGTCTTTTGGCTCCCGAATTGAGGAGGAAAAGTAAAAGTTTGTCCATTGAATTTGATTTGGTTTGAAAGGAGCATAAAATTGGAATTCTATGGGTTTTTGTTGTCAAATGGACGTCCTTTCCTCTCTATTCTTTCTCTCTTTCACTTTATACATCAGAATATAAGACGATGACTAGATGTTATATAGATGTAGACTTTATGTGGTTACTCTTGACATAAAATGCATATAGGATGGTGTATATTTTGTAATATTGGGCCTAGAATAATAGAAAAATAGAGTAAGTGGGTATATGTAGCATGTAGGTAATGCTAATAGAATGGGATAGATTTAAGAAGCTTTTTATTGGCTCAATCCCACTAAAATAAAAGGGACAATATCCTTGATGGCAGTTCTTAGGAAAGCAATTGCTGTACTGTGTGGGGATAATGTTGAGATGACTGTCGCTTTTGGTTTGGATTTCAGAGTCGAAGCCACCTTCGCCATCGTCTTCATGCTCCCCTCCTCATCCGTACTCCATCTCAAGAATCCATTCCCACTCGCACTCAACTCGAACATCAACTCCGATGCCCATTTCTCTGACGACAAATAATTCGGCAGGGTCGCCCAATTCTCACTTGCATAATTTGTCACTGCACCAGTCCATTACGTCCAATGAGGGATCCAGGTCACCGCCGACTTCTTTTGTTCCCCAGAGTTTCAGCTCACCAAATGGTATGTCTATGTCTCTATGCTCTCTAAATGCATCTTCTACCCTATCCAAAGTTACACTTGTACATCTCATTTACATATCGACATTAAATACACTATATGCTATGCATTACACAATACACACAATAAACTAACTTTTACTCTATGTACCATTTACTATAACCGAATAAGGGGAAAATCCTTAAACAATTCGATTTATGAATTATATGCACAATTGTATGGAAATAAATGGTTACTTACATATTATATAAATTCAGTTCAACAACACAAGCTTTCTAGATACATATTTTATGTAATTTACTTACGTATTACTTACTACTATCGTTAGTTAATTGAGTTAGCTTATGCGGTATGATTTGATGGTGATAATTTACAAATAATAATCTGCAATGATATTTGGATAAAGGACGGAGACTAAGCACTGGTCTATCGTGTGTCGTTTGTGGGGACACATCTTCTGGAAAACATTATGGAATCTTGGCTTGTAATGGATGCAGTGGATTCTTCAAGAGAAGTGTTAGACGCAAGCTTATTTACAGGTACATATCTTCTTCTTTTATTTCTACAAAAAATAATATATACAACGCAATTCTGGCAGCTTCTAATAAGTTAATCTACGTATATAATTGCATATGCAATGCATGCATATATTAATGTTATTAAGGTGAATCATGAATACATTAAATAGTTTTTTCCCTTATGTTCTTTTTCATGCAGATGTCAAGCGGGGACAGGGACATGTGTCGTAGACAAAGCACACAGAAATCAATGCCAAGCTTGCCGCTTGAAGAAATGTCTCAACATGGGAATGAATAAAGACGGTAAGCAAACAACGTACCATACATAAATAATATTTTTTGCCTAATTAGTAATCGTGCTCATTAATAAATGTAAGTAATTAGTAAAGCAAAAACATCTGCTGCTTGAAAGGTTCTCTGAGGTTACATTTGGTTTTGGCTTTAGTACTTCTTATTTACTTATTTTTGCATGCTATACTATGATGAACTCATTTGCATCAGATCACGTCATGTCAGCAAAAACTGGCCAAACCAGCAGGCCAGGCCTGACGCAAAGCAACGCAATCTTCAAGTTAAAGTCAGAGCTTTTCCATGCCAGAGAGCTTTACGGGGAGAATTAATTCAAATGAGAGTATTAGTAAAGAAAGTAAAATGAAAGGACCCTCCATAGCCCTCTCATTTCTCCTCCCTAGGTGCATTTACTAAATTAAGTTTCTCCATAAAGTGCATCATAAAACAGATTTCAAAATGTTTTGCGTAGCTTTAAATGTCGCACTAACATTAAAGTTTATTGCCTTTTGGTTGAGCTATTAAGCTAACACGCCCGCTTTTACCACTAATAATATTATTTGTGTTTAGAGATCATATGAAAACATAAATTGTTAAGGAAGCAGCTACCATATAGTAGAGTTTGCATTTGCCCTTATGCGCATATAGGCACTGAGCAATGGATTAGGATCTTCACTTACATATTTACAAACAACATAAAAGTATATTACATACTATAACTTACGAAACTCCTATTGAGATCTGCCTAAATTCACCGCAAAAAATTATTATAGCATGTAAATTGATTTTATAAGTATAAGTTTAGTGTACCTTTAAATAAAATCTGCATGCGTATGCACAAGCAGCATCAATTGCATGATATTTTACGTTTTGTTGCATTTTTACTGCAATTAGGTGTAATTTGAGTCATCTTATTGAGTTGTGGTTGATCTTTGTTCAATACAATTGTCTATTACTAAATAATGTTATTTAGCTAACGATTGAAATACAGATACTAGCACGACATTTTTTACAACTTGGGTTGCATAATGCCGAACTTAATGAATTGCGGTCTAAACTTGCAAATGATCACGTTCTGGTTTGTAAAAGAGCTATACATATTATACATTGTTGTATGGTACATACATATATGTATATATAAAATATAACAAATACTACAAACGTGCTAATAATAGCAGATGAGTTGTATGCTGTATAACTGTGTATTGTCATATAGACATAGAATGCTAACAATAGAAATAGTTTTTAGGCGTAGCACATCATGTATCACCTAAAACCTTCAGTTTACATTCAAAATCAGTTGACGCTTTGCTGACTTGCCTTGGCTTTAACTAAAGAGTATAAAGTTGAGTAGGAGCAATTTGTAGAATAATCTCTTCCGATCCTCATCATCACAGTAGTGCCTATACAGTAGTTGGATTTCACACAGAGAGAACACAAAGCATAACAATATGCATTAGGAGACAGTCACGTCACATCGAGTTAGATGAAATACTGAATAGTACTATTAGGGCATGGAATGGAGAGGAGGCGAGAGATTCTCCAGTTTTCTGCTCTACAGTATGCAAATGAGCCTCGGGAAACCAATCGAGAATATTGCCTTAGTTTAGTTAGTTTGTGGTTATAGCTTTTGTGTGCTTTTCACTCTTCAAGATAACACCGCACCGAAGGCAACGGCAATGTAGCCGAGTGAGTGTGAGTGTATTATTGTCTAATGTATTATACGTTTTCATGTTCGCTTTGCTTCTTCCACGGATTCCTACTAGTATTTCTCATCTGAATATATATTTACATACTTTGTGTCATCTCTGTCTAGATATACATTACTACAATAGCTTATGATAATAATAATAATATCTAGAGAGAAGAAGAGAAGTGATGTTATTAGGATCATGATCATGATCATCACTATCCTCCCCATCAGCGTCTAGTGTAATGTAATGTAAAACTGTAGTCAAATCAAAGTAAACCAAAACTACTATTATTCTATATGTCTTGGGAAGCTTCACTTAAATTTACATATTTGTAGCAGAATCCAAGACTAGAATGTGAGTAAGTTGCTATTCCATCCCACCCATCAGCCAGACCATGCATAATAATACAAAAATACTACTTATGTACTTACATTTGCGTATGTGAAATATGTTTACCTATTTATTTAGCTAGATAGCAAAGTAAAATTTTAGTACATACTTGCATTACCATTGCGGGCAATTTAAGTAAGTATATATGCCAAAGGCAGATAGTGACACTACTAAACACAGTATCTTAATCTTCGACAAAAAGGTGTTGCCACTCTATATCTATGGAAAGCATTAACATCGACTTTCGAAAAAAATTTCGGCTTTCGATAACGTGCCTTAGTATGAATGTTTTTGCTGCAATTTGAAAGAAAATCTCCCTAATTCATGGAACGAGTGAAATTAGGTAATTAATTTCCAATAATTATCGGTAATATAGAATATTTTTATTGCTTGGTTATTCTCCAGAAACAAAATAAGAAAAGAAAGCAGTTGGAGATCATACCTGAATACATATTACAGAGTGCCTACGACATATAAGATAGATGTTATAGGGAATAGAAACTATAGACAGAAATATTTTTCGTGGTATTTTACATGTTTCAGGGTACATGCTATGCTAGTAAACGTTGTTACTCTTTGTCCTGTCTTTTCAAAGTAGGCTTGTGCTTTTGGTTGCTTTTCTTTCCTTTGAAGTTTGAAAGTAATAAGCACATCAGGGTACAGAGCAGAATAGAAGAGAACATATTAGGCTGAACAGTCACACTAACAAAGAGCTCTTGTCTCTGCCTGGCATGCATCATGTCATGCATGCAAATTTTGTCCTATACATTCATCTTTTCATCATCATTCTCAATCTTTCTATTATTACCTCTAATATAGGGATACTATATATATATATTATGACTATTGTAAACCCACAACGCGTTATTCCCTTTAATGTAAATGTAAGTAACATAGCATATAATACATACATATATGCCATTAGCACTGTATTTGGATTTTGGATGTTATAGCTAACAGATGCAGTAGTTTTCACTTCAGTCTTCCGCCTTTAGCCATTTTGACTTGTTAACAGTAACAAACAGATATTATTATCATTGCTACGAATATAAAATCGTTTCTAACCAGATTTGCAAGCATTTAGGTACGTTACTTTACATTCTATAGAGCTGAACAGGACCATCATGTAAATGTATGTAATGTAGGCATAAGCTCTCTTTGCCATTTTACTACTGTGAGGGAATCGTGCAGAAACACAAAGACAAAGAAGATTCCTAAATTGAACTGATTTGAGCTCTTTGAGTCATTATAAAATATAATTAGGCAACCTGTGAGGTTTTGGTATGCATATTATTACGCAGGGGTAGATATTTATGGGTACAAATATTGTTTTAATGTATAAGGGAACTGTATTATTCTACGCTTCAGGGTATTTATACAGAGTACAGACAGGGCAGAGGTTTACCTTTAGCCGTCCTAGTGTATTCACATGAACCCTGAAAATAGGAAGAAATGTAGTCTAGTATTTAAGCATACTTTAGTACACAATGCTTACACTCAAAAATTCTAAGCTCCTACATACTAACTCATCGTTACCATAAAATATTTATTTCTGCCATTTCCAATTTTAAATGGACTTCTTAATGAATACATAAAAACCACAATCGCAAAACAATTAAATTCTTCAAGAATTATTGTTAGTGCGAAACTGAAAACGACATTTGCAAGTGATTTTCATTTGGAATAACATTTTAACTAGAAACTGCTTTGTATAGATCACAGTATCACATACCTGAAAGATGTATAGTACTTAGGCAAAATTGAAAAATCGTCTATATTGCAATCCAAGAAGCATTTCTCTACATGCAACATGCATACTAGCTACATATAGTGTGTCCTGGTCAATGCAATAATGCAATGTTTTTATGCTGGTAAATCTGCTTATAACCTTATAATTAATTCAACCTCTCAAGAAAGTACTAATGCACATTATAATAGTATATAAATAGTTAGTAGTTAGTTAGTAACAGAAATTATAACGTATTTGTATATTAATTGCAATATAAGAGTTATAAATATTAAGCGGACCAACGGGCCAGATTGCTTGTATTTATAGTTGTAGTAGAGTATTAAGCAAAGAGCTACTGGTCTTCTCTATGTACGCAACGTAACTTTGTTCATCAGATCACAAGAGAAAATCCGTTTGGAAAAGGATCGGATGAGTTTGACAGGATTAGTGGGGGCTGAATCCCGGAAACTTTTTGATTAATAGTCTGATGACTTGTGAATGAAGAGGAGAGGAGTGCACTGAAAGTCGTTTAGTTTGATTTGATTTTGATCGAGCTTGCCAATGCCAACCATCCGATCTGCGTTACATCCTATCCAAACTTATATCCATCCTCATCCTAACTTTCCCTTCAATTTTCTTTTCAGTATCTCTGGACCTGCACTTGTATTATATTTGGTCCACTCACACTCTGCTGACAAAACTTACATGTAGCCAGATTTACTGTTAAAAGGACACTACTGCTACTATACACAGTATATACTGTGTAGTAACAACACATGAATTGAAATACTGAAGCCTACCTACGAGTACAAATGTATATAATACATTACAGAGATGAATATTCTATGTACACTAAATATGCAGATAATTAAATATGTTGCGCAGATATCGTAATTTATACCTTTAATGGGTCTACCGTAAGTAAAATGCTTATAAATGTTGCAATTGCAATGATGCGGCTATGTTATTTTATCTTTTATCTTCAACTTTTAGGATTTTATCCTTCAATCGCAATCGGATCAAAATGTGTTGTGCTTAGCAAGATTTATATATTAAGCAATCTATATATGACACTAAATACTTGTGCACAGAAGAATGTTGATCTTGGTATATAGAGTCCATGGTTCACAACAGGCATATATGCATGCATAAGTGCAAATAAAATGTATGCTCCTTAAAAGGAATATGTGAAACCTTGCCTTGTAGTAAGATGGTAAGAGATAGCAAAAATAGACCAAGAAAATAGCTAAAATGTATAATATACTGTTGTAGGTACAAGTCATGGAACTTGCAGTCTAGGTTTATTAGGTTATGTGTATATATAGAATTTGAGTTGAGATGGTACTTTGTATATAATTCGGTATTCAGTTGCCCATTTGAGAGATTAAATCATAGCAAAGTCGGAGTAAGGATCGTCGAACCAAGGGGAATGGGAATTCAATTTAGGGTTTAGCAGCGGAAAGGCAGAGAGTTGGGGTCACACAGATCCGCATCACATCACAATCTGAATAACTCATACGTGTGGATGTGACACACAATAAAACACTTGATTCAATCCGGGACTCAATCCTGCACTAATTTCATCAATTCAAGTGATGAACAAATCAAATTACATTCATTCGGAAATAACGGTTAAACTGCTAATACATTACTATCTCCAGATTTACAAATTATCTTTGAAGTTAGCCTACCTATTTTCGTTTCATTGTAGCCAACTGTCCAGTAGGATCTTTTCTTTGAGCAAGTATTTGTATGTGCTAGCTTAGCTACCTAAAGATGAAAGTACGATAATTAAATATTATGCCTATCTGGCACACGTACAATGAACCTAAAATATTTTGGTGTCACATAAAGTAAGCAAACGGCAAAGAGTAAAAGTATTATTTTCATATTTTATTAAGGTATAATTTTTGCCAATTTGACGATTTTTTTATTCTTACGATAAGCTTACATAGAAATATTTAACTTTAACACGCGAGTACATATAAATGGATATTATTATATTAACGATCTCTTTTGACGGTTCAACAAAAGGAAACTAAATATTAATAAGTAAAAATATAATCTACCTATTTATATATTTAGTTTTCAGGAATATTTTCTTTAGGTAATACGCACAAATTATTATTCGTGTAGGTAGATTCGCTACGTAATTACGTAATCAAAGGTCAACAAAAATGATTTATGAAAAAATATACTTTACTTAAGAAAGTAAAACATTAATAGGTAAAAATGCGTGCTTGACATTTGAATTTTGAATAATGTCTCACCTTTGTATCATAAATACCCAGAATTAATTTGATTTCCGGCTCGGGGACAAACCGATTACGCATGTAGAAAATCATCAAACATTTCTAACATATCATAACCACAGTTAGCTAAGACAATCCAGTAGGTATTTCCTTCATTTGGTTCAGGGTCTGTTTCAGAGGTATACGAATGTTGGACAATTCGGCCGAATTGATGAGAATTTTGGAGGATCTCGCGATATTCCTCTGTATCACCATGGATTTTCTTCAAAACTATCATGAAGATCTTCGGAAGTCGAACCATGGTCCTAAAAACTCTTGGTGTAACTGGTGCTCCCTTCTTTCCAGTAATAATGAAACCTTCTACATTGTTGAAACAGTTGTTTTCACCAGGATTATCTAAAATATACTTTCCAAAATCATCTAACATACTTGGCTCTGGGTTGTGTAATGTTATAGCTTTGATTTGTCGTGGTAAATGTACAAAATTAACTACAGACCAATAAGTACAGTTTATACTTAAGTAAACAATATTAGTATGACCAAGA
Source organism: Tomocerus mixtus (assembly GCA_034694165.1). Taxonomy (NCBI): domain Eukaryota; kingdom Metazoa; phylum Arthropoda; class Collembola; order Entomobryomorpha; family Tomoceridae; genus Tomocerus; species Tomocerus mixtus. The sequence continues at coordinate 7,514 of JAQFYC010001991.1, read as the reverse complement.
ATGGCGCAATCAAATTCAGATTTCGGGTAAAGCATCCAGTCCTCCTCGTTTTCCTGGACTAATAATGGTTCATAGTTGTCATGAAATTGCGGGATAATAATCGGACAAGCTCTCAATACAGCCAAAACGCGATTGGTTAGTTCAATGATATACAAAATGAACATCCAAAATAAATTCAGAAAAACTTTTCCCCAGTTGATCTTGACTTTCGGTGGAGGTTCTGGAGGAAGGGGGACCGAGTTTAATTCTACTGCTGCTAAATCTTCAAATTGGTAGAGAAGCCACTCCAAATTAGAGGTGGATACAGTGGTATCCCAAGAATTCATGATTTTTACCTCTCGAACGAAATCGGCTTGTAGGAAAATCATATTATATGGAGTAGGACCACTGAAATCTTGAATCGTTAGCTTTTCAATTTTTTGACGGCAGTTAACTATCCAGGGCAGAGTAGAATCCGTAAGCGGTGGAATATTAAAATGCAGTTCCTGGTCAATAATTCGAGCCCACTGTTTGGATACCTGTCGAAGAACTTTCTTCTCCTCCAGAGCCAGGAAACCGAATAATATCGCCTTCACCTAGATACAAATGACATGGGCATAATTTCAATTTCACTGTACCACGTAATGTAACCTGGAATTTAGCGAAATATTGTTTTTCTAAACGAAGTTGAATGTAAACTTCCATTACATTTTAATTACATCATTCTTGCTTTCCACGTATTTAATTAAATTGTTCAAGAATATAAATTATTTTATGTAAATTCTGAATTTTATATGAAAATGTCACAAACCTGTGCGTGCTCTAACACCTTGTTGAACAATGGAATATCCTGTTTTAGCGGAATATCATCTTCCTGGTCCAGTAATATGAGTTTATCTTTAAGGAAATAGAAAGAGCTATCTTCCAAACAATCCGAAAAGGTGTCTGTAAATTCCATCTTGATCGAATTTAAGGATTTTCTTAAGAAATCTCGAAACTTGTCTTTTGAAGATACGATTTAATTGCAATTTTGAATATCAACTTCAAAGAAGTATACTAAATAGTAAAAACGCGACAAATAATTTTTAAGATTATAACTACATGATTGCATCACAGAGTGGAGCAAACAATCACAAAGAAGGTATTTTAAAGTTGAACGGATTTATGTCTAGTCCCAGTCTTCCCAAAGCTTCCTCAACATTAGATTTAGATGGTCAAATCCAGCAACGTTTCCAGCCCAAAAGGTTTTGCAAGTTTACAAAATGCCTAAATAAGTAATACTATGATAAATATAAAATAATACCTTGATACCTATCTAAATACCTTATGATGACTGATCTAGAAAAAACAAATGCAAACAAAATGCTAATTGCTTAATACCTACATCATACTACATACCTATCTTATCTAGTGTGCCTTTCACAGTGTGTACCTCGGTGAAAACCTAAAACTAAGTTTATGCATATTACATTAGTGCTAGTGCTAAGTAAGTATATTATGGATCATAAAATATATTTAGAATGTAAGTCTTTGTTAAGAAAAGTTTAGTTGATCTTAACAGGTAGGATACAAACAAACACTGAACACATAGCAGGTTGTGGTTGGTGAAGTTATCCAGACGAATCATTTTCTATAGGAGATCTCCAGAAATTGTAGTTCTATAGTTATATGTATTTATGTAGGCATATTTTGAAATACTACTTCTTAGTTCTTATGTATAGGTATAAGTACTATTTAAACAACAGCAAAAGATATACCATGAAACAAAAATGCATAATGCTATGTATATGCATGCGTCATCGTCTTGTAAATGTGCATGGTCACTCAGTTTAGCTTTTATCTGAACTATACAGGAATGGCTGCAATAATATTTAAATATGGACAATGCGTAGGAATGTTATTAGTCAAAGTCGAGTTGGGGAAAGTGTGTCCATGTCTGTGGTCAAAGTAAAAAGGCAGGGCACAAGTAATATAAACCTGAGGCTTGATTGGAATGCTTATAAGAAGCTATGTAAATGAATCCTGGAAAAATAAACTGCTCATTTTCAGCATTGGAAATTGTCCCAACTCCCTGTTGATATGACTTGTTTTGACTAAAGTAATCTAGTGCTGCCCATTCTACTGTGCATCTGCGTAAATATTTTAGGAACTCGTGTAAGAAAAACACAATCAAACTCGCCTAGGTATAATGTACTTATTTAGGTAAATAATGTATATGAACATACTAATAGCATAAGTACAAATATTATGTATGTCTATAGTATGTATACTGGTTAGCTACAGAAAGTTAAATATATATTATATACTTAATACTTAGAAATAGTAGAGAGCTACCATTAAGTGTCTTATTTTCTTTCATGTGTGTGCAGCACTTACTTATGTTATTGCATTATTTGCACTGTCTTGCAACAACTATCTGAATAATTAAGGCTAATAAGCTGCTCATATGAGGGATTAGTATCGTTAATTTGAATGATATGTATGAAGTCTCCAGTGCAGTGCCTGGTTTGAGAGTCCAGTCACAGTACAATTTGATTTGCCTCAATATTGAATTTTGAAGGGACAGCCAAATGTGTAAAATCGACGTGTAGTGACCTAAGTGATTTGATTTAGGTTTGCAAATGTATCCTGCTGTTATTATATTAGTTACTATTCACTCCTCAGCTAGATACAGAGTGCTTGCTGATGCTGACATTATTTTAATGGGAAAGAGGGATCAGTGAGATGACCTATTGTCATCACCAGCATAATATGACGTATCCAGATGTTCTTTATAGAACACACAAGGATCCTATTAGTGTTTACCCTACACCAAACGACCAAACCAAGCAGTACAATACAAACTCGAATGCGCGTCTATAGTAATATATCTGTATTGTATTTGTAGCTTGATACTTAGGAATATCATAGATAGCTTAAAGTTCTTATCTCATACCAAATATAAAAATATGCTTAATGATTCTTCAGCCATCCATCCAATCCACATACCTTGCCATTGTATCGATGATCTGGTGTACAGTGTACAGTACGTTGGAATTTGGAATGCTATTGCCGAAAGGAGACCTTTTTGGTTAACAATTACTTGTTTGTAACTTGAAAGTTTTGAAACTACTATAATTCCGTTCTTGAGTCGTCCATGTGTTCATTTCACTATAATAATTCGCAGAATAAGACAAACTATACATATCTAAGTTCATATCTAAGTAAGATGGCCGCATATAATTATGGATGTATTAATTAATTGAAAGTTATGATACGCTATGAACTATCTATTATCTTTAAATGAACACTTATCTTTAGCTTCTGCTTAAATGTAATTTGATTTCTTTGGAAAAATTCGTAAAATGTGGCACATAGCGCTACATGATTGATATATAGTACTTATGTACTGCTATGTAGTATGTGCTTTAACAAGGGTTGTTTAATCCGCCGCTTTATGAGGAACAGATATTTAATAGCTTGTTTTGCATAATAAATAATAATAAAGATGAATGAGTTACTTATGTATGCAATATTTGGATACTTGTGTATTGTAGCTGTACAAAATGAGAGACAACCTAGAAATACAGCAACATTGAGACCTGAAGCTCTATGTGAAATGGACCAGGAGCGAGCTTTAAGGGAAGCTGCTGTGGCTGTAGGAGTTTTTGGGTACTTACTCAATAATTCTATTTGTTGACCATCAAAGTTAACTAAGTCTTTACTTAAAAATGGTTACCACTATTTACTAGCATATTAAGAATGATCCCCTTAGAAAATCTCTCAAAGATAATATTGTTAACACCTTGTTTCCATTTCTTCTGCATGTGTACTTACTACAATCCAAGCGAAATAAAAAGATACATTGGTTATGCTATGTTGTATTGTAAGTATGTACGTAATTTAATATGACGATTTGATTGTATTATGTTGCGAAGACCTTTGCTTGGACCGAGGGGTCACACTCTGGCAATAACAGGAGGCGGGCATCACCTTGCCGGAGGAGGAAGTACATACCACCATCCTCCACCACCTCCCTTACTCCAGTCTCAATCCAATGAGAATAATGGGATGCGGGATAACGATGACGGTACGCCAAGCCAGTTTCCACTTACTCTCTTTACTCTTTACAGTACACACACCGCACCGTCCGTCCGTCTTCCTACTCTTCCCTTATTGATTAAACCATATTACATAACATATACTAGCTATCACATCCAGTCAGTCCCAATCTGAATCACCATCTCTCATTTCCTAACTCTGTTCTTTTCATTTCTATTGGAAAACTAAGAAATATTTATTAAATTACAATTAACAATTCAACCATTTACCTATTTAATTCTTTCTATGTACCTATATGTCAATTTTGCCCCACACAGATACATGTAAATATTTAATTGCAATTACATAAGCACATTTTTTGTCTTTTAATCTCATCTTAATTATAGTTTGATTCGTTCGTTTTGGTAGAGATAATATTTATATTAATATGTAGCGTTTCTCTGTAGGTATCCTTAAATTGTATAGGTATCTTCAATTTTTAGATGACAGCATTGATGTGACAAGTGATGACAATACTCCGCTCCGAAAAACTCCAACCATGTCGAATGGAACGACGAACGGGCATAACGGTAGCTCTACAAATGGCGGATCTCATCCCACCGCAGCCGTGAGTTTTTCAGCAGGCTCTACCGCAAATCAGCCGAATACAAACATTGAGATACCATCCGCAATTTACAATCCTGCTCATGAGACAATCTACGAGACTTCTGCAAGACTCCTATTTATGGCAGTGAAATGGGCGAAAAATTTACCATCTTTTGGCAGCTTGCCATTCCGGGATCAGGTTAGTAAAGCTATAAAGCTTTTAATTTTACATATTTTCATGTAAAATATTTTACAGACTGATCTTTCTTATTGTGATGCAAGTTTAATAAAAAGTTTTGATTGACAGGTCATTCTGCTTGAAGAAGCATGGGCGGATTTATTCCTCTTAAATGCAATTCAATGGTGCATGCCCGGTGACTCTGTTTCCTTGTTTTCTGCCGCGGATCATCTTTCGCATTTGCCAAATGGCAAGGCAGTTCAAGTAAGTATGGATCCTTTTGTGAGTTGCGTATACCAAATACGATTTTTTGATCTAAATAACCTTTCTAATAATATCTTATAAATTCTTTCTCTAAATGAAATATATATGTAATAAAATAACTCATTACATGATTTTTATTCTTAGGTTGCGGGTGATTTACGTACATTGAACGATGCACTTGTCAGATTTCGGGCAATAGGTGTAGATCCACCTGAATTCGCTTGCTTGAAAGCAATAGCTCTCTTCAAAAGTGGTAAGACAAGATTTTATACGAAATTATGTAAGGGTGTATGCATACAATAGGCATCCTCCATGTTTAAAATCTCTGAGTTTTGAGTTTTACACTCTTGTACATACAGTAATGATGTTTATAGACACTCGCGGACTAAAGGATCCGATGCAAGTGGAAAACCTCCAAGATCAAGCGCAAGTGATGTTATGTCAACATTCACGAGGCCAGCACCCAACGCAGCCAGCAAGATTCGGCCGACTTTTGCTGATGCTGCCCCTCCTTCGCCAAGTCCCTGCCCAACGCATTGAACTGCTCTTCTTCCAACGCACTATTGGGAACACTCCCATGGAGAAAGTCCTTTGTGATATGTATAAGAACTGACTTTCTCAAAAATACAGCTTGTAGTCTCTGAAGGAGTGTCTATTACGTAAAGGCCATACCTACTCCAAAATAATCTGTATACCGAACACTGTACTGTAAGCTAAGTACTTAACACAATACCAGAGCGCAAAGCAAGAGTCGTAAATCTTAATCTAGCTATAGCTCCTATTCAGCTCATGCAATTTACTATTACATATTGTAGAAATCAGAATGATGTACTAGATGCACAAATTGGTAGTGGTAGTCTCATTAATTGCTTTACACTTTGCACTGAATATAAATCATCCTCAACCTTAACTCATTAATCCTAGTGTTAATATCGATAAATAATAAAAATAAACCTTTCTGCATTTTCCATTATTCAGTGTACCTAACGGTAACTAGAGTGTATGTATGCCCGTTTTATGATTCATTTGTAACTTTTATTGCTAGTTACTGCTACTTCTGCTTCCTAATTAATAAGTCATTACTTTACATTCCAAGTTTAAGTAAATGTCATAGTCAGCCGTTTTTGTAAGGTATTTTAGGTCAAGCTTCAGAGTTATAATTTATAATTTTGTAAAAATTGAGTTAATGAATGAAGTCAATGTTTTAATATGCGTAGTTAGTAGTAGGTAGGTACATGGGATGAATAATAATGTAGGTACGTAGATTATAACGGTAAAAGGTAGTGGTAGGGCAGTGTGTATGTGTCATGTCAATGTAATACATACAATATAATAGCACCTAATTAATTAACATAAATACCTACACCTACACACATACTTAATATTTCAACACAATAATGATATCAACCTGTATCCAAATGTTTTGGTTTGTAATTTTATTCAACAACTTGGTACTTGATTGATATAGTACATGACCACCCACATCAGACAGAAATAATTAAAATGCTTTTTGATCTAGTCAATAATTGTAATGTTTTGGTAAAAGTCTGTTGCATTCATTATAAAATATCATATAACACTAGATCTGTATAAAACATGTTATTATCTAATAATCAGGCACTTAATTATTAATTATATATAAATAATGATGATTCCAATGTGTGCACTAGTCAATCATGAAACGGTTTTCGGGGTTTATAAAATGTCGCGAATTCAACTTTAATAATTAATAATTATACTAATCATTTTAACTCTTATAATAGTATGCAAGTTAATAAAACTTGAAACAAGCTATAAGTACTATAATAAGTACATAATATACATACATATATTAGTGTATCCAATTGCCCAATAATGTTCATGTCATGTCATCTAAATGTATACAAAGCAGCTTACTATTACTATATTACTATTACATAATAAATAGCAGCTATACTATGTATTGTGTATCTACGTAGCATTAAGGCAATTTAATTTATAGCCTTATGTAAAATGTAGATTCGTGCAATCGTACATAATAACTTTATTTACACTTGCATGTGCATACAATATGTATACTTTCATGCAATCAATCATAGATCTTACGTGTAAAATGTAGTGTATTTAGAAAATTTTCAAAAGCAATTAATTTACTTAAATTAACTATGTATAGCCATGTATAAAGTATCGTCCTGTGCTCATTACAACAAATAAATATCGGTAAACGAATTGCATTGAAGCATGTAAACGAAAATAAAGTACTTTAAGTTTACACCACCATCATTCATTCGGCATTCTTTGGTGCAATTACGTGACTTACCACTGGAAAATGCAAAGTGCATGATTGTATAGATAAATAACATCATCAGAATATTGTGTAATGTACATTCCGTACATTACACAATACGCACTACTTATATATAATAACATTTTATTAATGTTCACTGCTTCTCACAACGAAAAGTTGTCACAAGGACACAGTATTCAG
>JAQFYC010001990.1:0-29004 GCA_034694165.1 Tomocerus mixtus | reverse complement strand
GGAACTACGTAGAATATTAAAACCTAGTTGTCAGCTTTTCGGTTTTATGCTCTTATGCTTATCTCATGCTTATTCTTTTACCATAATTCACTTTTCTCGATCTTATACGAACTTCAGTGCATGAATATCAAGGAGTTTTGTTTATTTCCTATCTAATCAGGTAGGTCCTCATGTGAAGGTAAATGGCATCTCTGATTAACTATTAACTAACTAGCAGACTTATATAATGTAAGACCGTACTAAATAAAACAGTTTAATTTCACATTTTATTATTTCTTATTTGTTATCTACAGCATATCTGTAAAAGTACAAACAGAAGATATTTTGCGACGTTTGCTTTTATTTAGTTAATATCATGTCATGTCCGCACTACTTAAATTTAAATTGAACTTCTAAATTGTTTTCGACTGAAAGTTAAACCCAACACCAAAGGTTTGGCTTTTGCTGCCATTATGAATTAGACAAGTTGTAAAATAAATGAGTCGATGTCAAACTTCGATTATATTAGCACTGGAATTTCCGTACCTAAGTAAAGATTACATGTAATGTTTATTTAGCTTCATTTTAATTATTATGTAGGACGTTTTCATTATCCAAAAACTAATTTATTAAAAATTGATAAATGCACGATTTACAATGGTGTGTGAAGTAGGTCATGTCACATTGATAAGTACATTGGTGCTCAACATAAATTTCATTGCGATAATTATTGCAAAAATCTTATGTGATAAAAAGCTAAGCATAGATCATAAATATAATATCATTAGAAATGCTGTGCTAAAGTGCTAACTGTCCCTTTCAAAGTTTGAAAAATTGGGACTAGAATTGTAGGAGGTGGGCTACATACTAGTTATTATTTAAAGTGCGTAACTTAGATTGTTTTTCAATCCAAATAGAGCACTTATCTTATCGGCGTCTATTTGTTCTTTCCCTGTGTTTTAATTCTCTATTTGTATTTACGTCTTGTGTTCTCTTTCCTAGAAACTTTGTCTAAACTAAAGAAAGCTGCCAAAGCTGGTAAAGGAATTCATTTGTTATGAAAATGCAAGTTGGTGGAAATTCTTGTGCAAGAAATGGGAGCCAATCTATAAATTGCATTTTATTTGAGCAAAAAGTTTGTTCGCAACTTTGTTTTGTTTCTTCTTCATTCTTACCCATAGTAGTATTAGTGTAAGTAGAACATAGACAAAAGTAGTAGATATATAATTGTATAGTATATATGTAAGTATAGGTACCCATTCATTCTCCAGAAGTACTTAGCTATACCATATCAGTAAGTAGTTGGCTTACTATTTTTACAGTTATGCCGTTGGGTATGTAACTACCTAGATATTTTTGTAACGACTGCTTCCATAATATACTAAAGCGTGCAACCAAACTCAGGATTTCGACGACAGTCCAAAACGACAACAAATTGCCAGTGCCACACTCCCGCCAAGCATATTAGTACAAAGTACAAATTAATGTTGTCCTTAATTGCAAAAGGACCAATCAGAATATAATGTCGCAACTAATTATTTCATTAATCGAATACTAGAAATTTTTTTTGACTGTGAATAACTTTTAAAGAAACACAATTGGCGAATTGTTAAGAGGTTTTCTTCGTTGTGGTTTTTTGGGGTGGTCATGATTTTGGTGTATAAGTAAGTCCTCGTATGAAATAAATAGGAAAAATGTATTTGTAGTAGTTGTGGCCATGTGTGTGGGGTGTGATGGTGCTTTGCTTGCTTTGGTTTTGGCTCTGGCTCTCGTCTCCTCCCGTTCCCATAATGAAATTGTGAATTCAGAGGATGACTCTGTGGATTTGTCAAGATGAACATTGTACATTGTTAGATTCGTACGGTAGACATTTGCTAACAAACGGAAAAGTGAAATTTTGTCAATCTCACTCACTCAAACTCAGTTCCAGCAGGTCGAGTGAACGAAGCCAGCCACCAAACCAGGAAGAGATTCTTTTTCCTCTCTTTCTTATATGTATGTACACTAAAATAACGTAAGTAATATTTACAAGCAGAATTCACAGCTACTTGCTTACTATAATATTATTATATAGTAGTGGTAGGTACTACCACTAGGTACCCGCTAAAGCTACACACAACTAGTTTTGTAAAACGCAATCCATCCAGTCCGTGTCTCTTTGTCGGTTTTCTCCCACTCTGTTTATTTTTCTGGATAGGAGTGCGAGGACGAGACTCTAAGCAGCTAAGTATGTAAGTAAGTAAAAGATTTTATTTGCCAGCAAAGAAAAGCAGTGCAGTGAACTGACTAGATAGTTTTTTCTTTATTTTTTCTTCTACTGTTAATACTCCACACTAACTTACATGTACCAGTGTATACTTTTAGGTACATAGGGTAAAAGTGTATTGAAGGAAATGATTATAACTTTATTATTTATAATCTCCCTCGTATTTTCTCCAAAAATCCTAAAGCAGCTTATTTTGTTAATGTTTAGGTACTAACGAACACGAAGATGAGTATTGTCATAAAATGCTCAATCGTCATGTCAGTCTTATCTCTGTAGTAAATACTTCTGAAATATTTCTCAAAGGTGTATACGTAAGCAATTTCTAAAATGTAAGACTTATCTTTATAAAATTGTGTAGGGTACACGTGTAAAACTATTATTCACTGAAGAAGATTTATAAGTAACTTGTACATAGGAAGGAAAGCAAAAAATAAGTAGGTATTCTCCTACTTACTAAGGAGATAGGCACCTCATTTTGCAGAAAAGGGTAAGTAAAGTAAGTAGAGAAATCCAGGAGAGAGAGAGAGAGTCTTACTATGATTCTTACTTATCAAGATAAATTCTTTTCTTTGGGTTTTAGCTCTTTTTTAATTTAATAGACCCTGTCAAAACTTTCGGTAAACTTTTCCTATAATTTTCGACGAGAGTGAAGTGATGAGTTGTCCTTGAAAAGCGAAAAAACTTATTCATTCAATCAGGAGAGGAACTTGGAATGGTTGGCTTTGGTGTTAGAGTTGGCGTTGGCACTAGTGAACGGAGTCTTTGCCATTCATGCAAACCTGCTCCTTCTCCTCCTAGTTTTACCTAACTTTGCTTACAATAACTTTAACTATGTATGTAGTTAGTATATGCAAGTTTATAAATACGATGTTAGTCTTAAGTATTACATTTGTGAACTTTCACCTTTCCTCACTCGGATATTATAACTTAAATGTATGTATACCTAACTGCAACAGATAGTTAAAAAGGATTTATAAAGAAGCACTATATATGGCACCATATATATTTCTTTCTATATGTATAATGTTTCTCTGATGATATGCGATGGATTTGAGCTATGAACTCAAATGTTTAGAGTGTCAGAGTCAAGGCAATATTCAGTGTCACTCGCAATTTCTTCATTCTCCTAATGAAAATGAAAATATAATTTCATATTTACTGGCCTTCAATTTTTATCATAAATGTCCATATTGTAAAATACTCCTCTTTTAAAGTTTAAGCATCATAAATATTAGTGGACAGTTTCTAAATAAACCTTTTTACACAATAGTATAAACACGCCTGAGATATACATACTTTACGGTAGCGCGTTTATTGGGATACAATATTACTTATTATGTTAGTTTGCAGATATATTTATTTACTGGAAAGGATTTTTTTGAATTCGACCTTATATACCTTAACGTAAAGTGACATGTAAATAGTTTATGGCTCGATGTACAATATTTTGGCAATCTAATTCTTGGCAGCAGTGCAAAATATTTTATTTGGCCGGAATATAAATAATATTGTCCATGTAATGAGTATGTAGTTCACTCTGGTGTAAAGTTAGTCTACTTAAGAGGTCATAAAACTGAAAAGCAAAGCATTTTTATACATACCTACCCAGTACTAAGTGCTACATGAATTAGTACCTATAGAACTAGTACTGCCTATTTTACTTGCACATTCACCTCTGTACGATATGATATTATGTGTTATTGTTTATGTGATGTATCAGCAAAGACAGCAAATGAATTACACAGTTTATTTTCATGTAAAATGTTGTTTCATATTGCTAACGTGAATTTGCATTTTGATTTTGATTTTGAATAAGTAACTTCCCTACAGTGTAATATCTGTACAGATTTCATTTTGACGATCTCTTTCCCTATATACTATATCTTTTAAGTAGATAAAGTAAATTCTCTGAATGGAGTGGCTTAGAAGTCTAGTGTTTGTATGTGAAATAGATAGACATACATAAGCACTCACTTTTGTTTGCGAAAATGGTAAGAGAGCATATAGCATAGAAGCTCTCTCCTTTACTTTTACCCCATACAAGTTCAGTTATAATGATAGATCACCTCCTTGGCAGTTTTCGTCTCTGAGGGAGTTAGGCATATGCATACATAATAGTTATTTCATTTCTGCTTGGATAACTACTCACTCGTTTCACTTGCTAATTGTAAGTAACTAAGTAAGTTTGATTTGAGTGAAACGACCTTAAATTATGATTGATGAAGGGAAGACATTCCTTTTATTTGTGACCGTACTTAGTTTTCAATTCCGCATTTTATCCCCTTCACTATTCCTAAATACCGTAATGTGCATGTCTCATTCCACTACTGCTGTAGTTAGTGTTATGTAGAAAATATGTATTCACATAATTTCACCAAGGGACTATATAAACATACTTTTCACTTCCAATTCATAGGATATCTATTTATTCCTATCCAATTTAAACTTTAATAGTATTAGTGTCCCTTAGTAATTCTCTACATGTATCAAATCCGCTAAAAGCAAAAACTATCTGTAAGTATTCTACAAACACACTTACACGGATAACTATATTATTATGATTGATGTCTATACACATTATAACTTGCATGTTGAATTAATACCTATTTATTTACGTCTCTTTATTTATTCTCCAGTTTTAAAGGAAAATTTTGTGTCTGAATGGAAACGTGTTCAACCATCTTTGTTGCGGATTAATTATTTTTTGTTTGCAGTCGTACTGGTCGGTCCTCTGTATCTTCTAATAACAGTTACTGTTGTCTGTAGTGTATTTTGGTGCAATCGTAAAAGTAAAAAATAATAATGTGGCTTTTTATCCGCAATACTACTTTAATGTCAAAATAATAGACACTATGCGAGTAAGTGCCTACACGTTTCAAATTGAATGGCTCATTCAATTTATACGTACTGTGGATGTTGACGATAGAATGGATCTAGTTCAATGATAAGTAGAATCTAGAAATGTTGTCGTTTTGAGGCGAAATGAATCCTTGTGTGTGTATTGTCTAAATTCGGCCAATTTCTTTCCACTTCCTTGGAAAATGTAATTAAGAACGTGGCCAATTGGTGATAGTACAAGATAATTGGGAATAAGGGATCAGTCTTAAAGAATCTTTGGTGTAATCAATTACTACCAAAGTGTGTCATGTCCCCTCCTTGGATGAAACCTCAGAACTTTTTCGCAAACTAATTCTTTTCTATGCACTAACGAACAAATCTAAACATATTTACGATGAAGGAAGTGGCGCAAAAAGAAATTGCACGTAATAGAGTTAAAAATAATATGATTTAGGCCCGAATATTTTGTAATTCCTTAGTGCCACTAATAAGTAGAGGCTCCCATTTGTTTAGATTTAGATTTTCCACAAAAGTTACATATATACCTTGGTATTCCATTCAAAAATGTTTGTATAGGAATTGGCGTATAGTACATACATAGTGTAAGTGATAAGAAAGTAATTCAGCTAACATGAGTCGCTAAATTGTTTCAGTTTGGCTAGTTGAGATTTCGTGATGTGATGTTTGGGTTTTAGTCTTCAATAGTTTAGTTTAGGTTGCTTTACTTTAGTTTCTGTTTGTGGGATACTAAAGAGATGTGAGGCTGAGAGTGTATTAAGAGTAGAGGAAGACATGATGTCGATTCTCGTTTGGTCACATGCACTAATTGAATTGTAGTATCTTTGTGTTCTAACTAAAGAGACGAGGGAGTTTAGCTTTAGCTTTAGCTGGACATGCACTGAGGACATCCGCAATCCACATCCAATCCACTCAACCGACAAATCCAAGCAAATCCAAACCAAACCAGTCCAGAGATAGAGAAAGCCAGGCCAGGGAAGGGAAAGTTACAACACTGAATGTTCTTGTATCGTGTAGTCAGAGAGATCTTCTGCTTTTAGTATTTGCTGTGTTGTGTAGGGAAGTGTAGTCAGAGTCACGATTAGCTCATCAGTTCCTTTCATCCTTTCCCAAACCACAGTGAAAGTACATATGTGTCGCCTAGTTAGTCCTGTTTTCTTTTCTGTCTCCTTCCCTGGCTCTGGCTGGTCTGGTGACATTAAGGAGCCAAAGTGATTTTCCCCTTGTACCACTACCAATCCAAATACCCATTCAAGTCTGAACGAGATCACACAACTCGGCAGCAGATAATCAGACCTGGAACACAACACATCGGATCAGTTCAAGAGAAAACACAAACACGACAAATAGCTTAATGCCCTGGCTTGAGACTTTCTCTCCTTATTCCTATTCTATAAAAATGTGTCGATTCTTTCGTAGAAGAAAGAAAAACGTATTCAAACTGCAGAAATATGTTTTGCAACACGTACTTACATTCTATATCTGTATATATTTATTTATGGACGACATTCAAGAATGTGTGAAAGAGGGGAATCCTTTCGATCTAAGTACATGACATAGTTTCCAAGCAACTTGCTTTTCAAGTGAGAATTGCCATCGTCAATTGAATGGATAATGCTTAGGAAAAATCCTTTCTGGCGTTTAGCCTCTTTCTTGGCACTTAAGTCAGAAAATATTGGCGATTGAAAAAAAGAGGTTAGGGGTAAAACTGGAAGCTACTAACTTAGAATGTTATTGGGCTGGATAATCTGCAACTATAGTATAAAAGGAAACCGTTAGCATGTAATACATGAAAATAGTTTGAAATGGCGTAATGCTATTCAGTTATAATAATTCAGAATAAAATTTTTTTTATTTTAAAAATGCATAAGTTGTAATGTTGTATCGGTAATTGAGTAATTGCGTACATTAAATATATCTAGACCTACAACTATTTATCAGTGTCGTGGGAATATGGTACCAACAGGGTCAAGAACAATCTACTAAGCAGATTCTACCATTTTTGTTGTTATTTTATATGTTTGCCGTCTGCCTATGACATATTGTGTATTATGGTTATATAATATCAGGTTGTAACTATATCTGTAGAAGACTTTGGGTATTGTTTGTAAGAATGTATTTAGTGTGTGTAGTTTGACCTGGGATGATGATTACATTGGTTGTAGAAATAGATGGTATGTTGGGATGGTATGGGTGTACATTTGTGATGACATTTCCCAGCGTGTTTCCAGCAAGCTTATTTTTGGCTTTGTGATGGTAGGAGGGATGATGAGACAGATAAGCAAAGATTTTTGACGGTATTGTCATTCAAGTGATGTTCAGAGTGGGTAGGACACGACACGGCGTGTCCTGGCTGCTTGTCTTGCCTTGGCTTGGCTGCCTTTGCAGATTGTGTGTCGTTTCAATCAAGTGTGTACGTGTTCTGTGGAGTTGAAGTGTGGAAAATCATTAGGGTGACTTTGCTTTTGGTTTTGGCTGTGTCTGCCCATGTTTTCCCACTCCCTTATTCTCCCCTTTAGTTAGGTTACCACACAGGATTACAGTAGTGTGTACTTGAGCAATTCAATTCAGCTCATCGTCAGTCAGGCCCTCGTCCTATCCCTTCTGATCTGCTTCTGGTTTAGTATGGAATGGACTACCTTCCTCAGCTTTCGTCGTTTCGCTTCGTTTCCACTGACTTTCCCTTTGGTTTGCTTGGACTGGTGTTGTTTGAATTGGCTTCACTGACTTGTCCACAGACACATCGGATGATGCTAACCCTAAATACATACATAAGAGTTGAGCCAAGCGATAAAAGCGAACAACAGGATGCCCTCTGCTACCCGTTCGTCCGTTACATACGTTAACGTTACATTCCGTTAGGTTGTCCCTTGTTTGTCCGTGTGCAATATGCGGATTGATAAACGCTTCCTTCCTGACGTGACTCGACTCAACATTTCAAGTTGACCAACTTTCACTCGGACCTTTCTCTCCAGCAAAACGGTTCACTTTCACTCACTTTCAACCATAGCGTCCAGTCCACTCAAAACCTTTCTCGCATTTACTAAACCACGCCAAAATTAGATAATGCTACTGTATATGGAACTATATGTGCACATCCTATAGGGATTTATCATCCTGTATTACATACAGAAATAATGCTACTTCACATATTATGGACAAAGGCCTGCAATATCTGTACTAAGGCTACCCACTTAGAAAAATTACAATTTTACCATTTTTATTTTTATATATTAAATCTGTCCTCTGCGAATTAGCATTTATCTTTTATCCAATAAGGGTGGAGCATTGGTGTCAGAATTTAGTAAAACAAACACGACGTTATTGCCAAAAATTATTTTTTGGGCAAACCGTTTGTTGGTGTGGGCGTTGGTGGATATTAAAAAATATGGGGTCATATTATTCCGTAGGTTTGGGATTAAAGTGTATGTAGCCTTAGGTTCACTCGATCCTGACTTGTGACTCTATATTTCCCTACTCGTCCTATCTCCCTTTTTCTCCAGTGGAATGGGAAACAAAGGAGTTCCCCGGCAGTTGCTCCGGTATTTTATAATTTCCTTCCGACCAACCGTCCGTCCGTCTTCCTTTTAACTTCAGACTGCGACGAGTGACCAGGTTTAAAAAGAATTTATATTTGTATGTAAGATGGGTGTACTAGTTCTTAGTAGTGCTTACGTGTTTGTCAAGAACTTTCTCTCGTTTACCGTTTACCTTTTATGTTGAACAAACACCCTGGAACTACTTTCACACATGAACATATAATATGTATGTGTATGTACATACACCTATGTAAGTACATAGTATTAGTGCAGTCCGCAAGGCAAGGCAAGCCAAGGAAAAATATTTTCTTCCTAGAAAAGAGAAAGAATTGAAGGAAATCTTGTGTGTTCATCTTTCTCCCTCCTTTCTCCTTAAGATCAAATATCAAAGTCACGAAAGGTAACCCCTGTAAATTTACTGGTTTTTTTCTAGTTGGGAAGGTTTATGTACACGCCACTTTGTGTTCGTTTCCTTTCCCTTGGCTTTCTTACTTTCCTTTCGGAAGGTAAAGAGGAAATTGGGATTTCCACTTGAGGAAGAAAGGTGGCAAATGCTTCTTGAATGAACCTTCCACCTCTATGGACCAGAATACACAGTGAAAACTCTAGAGGAGAGGAAAGGACACGGAAGGAGAAAGTCAGGCTCCATTGCGTGTGTAGGAAGTAATGTGTCTATAAGGAAGGAAGGAATATCTTACAAGTTAAGTACATACAGATAGTTTCTATACATAAAGCCATGCCGGCCAGGCCAGAGAAGGGAAAGTAAAGGGAAAGTATTTCATTTAGTTACTTACCTCTGCCGAAATGAAAGGAGGTGAAAGTAGAAACGGAAATCTTGCCAGCTCAAAGTTCCTTTCTCATCTGCCGTGTGTCTGTCGGTTCTGTCAGTTAAGATGAGACTTAAATGGTAGACTGGTGAAAGCCACAAGAGCTTTTAGGTTAGACACCTTCTGTCAATCTTAAACTTTCGCTTATTGTTAAGTAGTCACTTTCCCTTGCATATCCTTCTACTTTCAATTCTCACTCTCTCATCGTCTCAACTCAAACACTCTTTTCTTAAATATACGAAACCACCTACTAAATATTATACATTTGTGTACTATAACATAGTTTTGGCTTTAAATATGGATCTAAAATTCTTTTCCTTCTATTTAATCTAAATACTATCTTGTGGTCTGGCCTGGCCTGGGCTGGCTTGTCTTCGCTTCTCTTCTTTGATAATAAATTAACTGTAGCAAAACACTCAACAGAAAACTCGAAATTGAATGAACGAATTCATAAATGTCTCTTCACGTCACTTTCGAGCATTCTTTCCTATTTTTTAAATCGTTTCGTCTCTTCTACAGATTTTTTTTTATTTATGTCCTAACCTACATATATGCTCCTTTTCTCAGGTTTAATTTAATTCTAACAACTAGCAGGTGTGCGGTATGTTTTTCATATCGTGTATATGTGTCAGCAGGTGTCTACCTGTGAAAACTTCCCTTTTAATTAAAAATGACAACAACAATATTTATGACGTAAATATTTATTTTTCCAGTTTGACTACATAAGAAATGGATGTTATCTTATTTTCAGATCAATCTGCTGGTGTAGAACCAATTTCTTTGCATGGTTTACTTCCCGAGACTGACTACTACATGACCTACGAAGGCTCCACAACTCATCCTGGCTGTTGGGAAACCGTCACTTGGGTGATTCTTAACAAACCCGTCTACATCTCTAAGCATATGGTAAAATTATTTTACGTACTAAACATAAATACTGTTATAACTCCAATAACTCCAATAACTCCAATGTTTTCACAGTATTTTGGCTATATTTCAGAGCTTAATAAATTATTTATAATAATATTTCATCTAAATGCGGTAAAAGGTACATTTCAAAGGAAGGTTATAAATTATGTACATTTTTTCATGATAAACTAGAAACTTTTACTTTTTTCCTATCAACTAGAAAAATATCTGTTGGCATACAAATTTACCATTACGCAACTTGCCTTAAAAAGTTTACCAATGTACAAATTCTATTTTTTCCTATTATTTTCAATATTATTAGTACACAAAAAGTATCTCTCTCCAAATAGTGCTCTAGGAGCAAGATTTGAAGAGTGTCAAAGCAAAGTTTGAGGTATATCCCAAGAAGCACAGCAACAGACTTAACATAATGCTGTTGTATACAAAGCCTTTAAGATTAAGGGAAAAGAAATTCCGCTAGACAGACTGGTTGTTTTATTAATAATGAAGGAATCATAATGTGGGACATTTAATGTTTATTTCATTTGGTGTCTTGTCTTGGCTCTGTTTTAGATCTACGCTCTTCGTCAACTGAAACAGGGGAGTAAGCCTGAGTCTCCAAAAACTCATTTAATGAACGTTCGACCAACACAACAACTTCACCACAGGACAGTTCGGACGAACATCAATTTCCCACATGCTCAGGTGAACTTTCTTTCCATTTACTTTCTCCACTGCTCCTACCTTATTCCTCGTGTATAGGTATGTAGTTAATAGTAAGATGTTGTATACCTTTTATTCGTAGGTATCCTGCTGCCTTGCAGCCATACGATAATACTTAAGCTATTACCAGGGGTATCCATCCAATAATTCCAAGACTCTACCTTTTTGTATTCTACTCAATAGACATAGTGTATTGCACTGTATTTTATTTTATGTCAAGTGGTTCGTAATTAAAGTGGAGAGTTATGGCCGGCCTTCTTCTGGTCCAGTCCAGTCCAGTCCAGTGTGGGTCCAGTCAGCTTATCCTAGCGGGGAATCTTCTCATTCTACCTAATACCACTTGCGATTAGTTACTATGTAGGTATATGTACCTGGACGGAACTTATAACTGCAGCCCTCCCGGATCAGCTTTCCCTCCACTTTCACTTGCCCATCTTGTCATTTTCAATTTAGACGGTGAGGGAAAGCTGGAGTGAATTGGATTGGGCAAAAGATGCAAGAACTGCTTAGGATGTTACGTAATTCATGTAGGAGTAACTGGAGAGAAGGACAAAGTCCAGTCCAGGAGAGGGAAGGTGTAGGAGTCCGATCCCGTTCCTTTGCTTTATTACATACATATAGGTACAACTACTCCAGGAACCTATCACGTAATCGTATCCTCTACATATTAGAGGTATTCCGATTAGATACGTGTATACAGTAGTAGGTTCGTAGATATCTTTAGTAGATTCCCCCATAAGTACGTACGTAAGTAGAATGTGTATGGGAATAAATGGTATTTTGTGGTGGTGGTGGTGCTGGATATTTTTGGTGACTGGACAGGAAGCAGTGATGAGTATAAGAATAGAATGCAAATAGAATAGAATAGGTGCAGTCCAGGGGAGGCATGAGGTTATATATAGTAAATAGGTAGTAACCATTTGAGGAGAAAGTCTGAGTTGGCTGGTCCGAAAGTGGAGACAAAAGGGAAGAAAGAGTGGAGAGGTTGTCTTGTTGAATGTGCTAGCATGAAGAGGAATGAGAGTTCGGCCAGCTTGGAATAGTTCCATTTTAGAGGCCCCCAGCGCAGATAAATTCTCTTTAATCGAAAGACATATAGAGGACTAGGCACAATAAAAGTTGTGGTCTGGTGTAGTCTCAATGGCCTGTAAGGTCTTTGAAGTTGAAGAAGGGTCTTCGGATCCGGATCTGTGATTCCTCTCTATTTCTCTACAAAAGTGGACTCTGTACTCCAGGTACCTTCAAATTATATATGTACTATCAACGTAGCCAGTTGCAGTTGAATCTCTCATAATGTCTCTATGAACACACATATCTGAGTGCTGAATGTCTTTGCTAAACATTGAGTCTAAGTCTAAGCAAACTTAGTACTAGTAACAACTCTTACCTACAGAATGGTAACTATAATTATCTTATCTCTATCTGTAATACTCTGTGCCATACATCTAAGTATACAATACAAAAAAGAAACATTCTTTCATTCAGATATCATGCCATGCATACAATATACACAAATGCATTATTTTTGCAAGGTAATTCTTAATTCAGGTAAGGTACTCCACATCAAATACATAAATACATAGATTTCTATTGTATGGATACAGAGTCTAGACATCTACAGATAGAAACTAAATACATCAGGCTAACACCACGTAGGTAACGTACAGTACAAAAAAAGTTAAGTAGATATACATATCCCATTGTTAGTACATATGTAAGTATACGAGAATCTTTCCTGTAATGCAATGTAACAATATTCTTAGCATTGTTACATTACAACTCGGTGTATCCAGCGATCATGGTGACACCTCCCAAAATCATGTATAAAGTTGGGTTTACGATTCTGCATTTAAGTCTCAAAATGATGAATAATACAAGTGAGCCTACACTTAGCCGTAAATCTTAGAATGCCCGAATTCAAGAAAATATTGCAACATATTTGCATTGCTAGCATAACATGTCAACACAAATAACATTTCGAATTTTGGCATTCGTGTGCACTATCAAATTTTGTTGCATTGGCTACAGAGAAATTATAAGCGTCCAGGGAGGGGTTTTAAGCATACCTGCTACTTATGTCCAGTACGGAAGTACAGATAGTACGTGGTCTGGTGTATTGTATACCACACCATAATGTAAGGTTGTTCAGTTCTGTTCTATTGCCCACACTCTCATTATCCATTCGACTCTGATGGGACCATTCTTTTTCTCCTACGTCCAATTCCGCCTGGGAGTCATTCTTGACCATTTCCACCTTCAATGACTATTTTGTATTTTGTGCAGCGATGAACGCACTCATTTTCTTCCAATATCTCTCCTCCGCTTGGTCCTTTCCTTTTCTTCATGGTTTAAATGCATCTCTACATCCAGCATGAGCGGCACCTATTCAAAAGCATTACAATGTTAGTCTTACTACAACTATTACATAACACGTAGGTACATGTACATACTGATAGCAGCTACTATTTAGAAATGGCTTTCACTTCAACGTTTCAACGTTGAACAACTCACTCGGTACAAAGGTATCGATAAGAAGGAACAAAGGAGTTGGTAGTTTAGTTTATATCGACAGCAGTCCCAGATATAGTGATAGTGATAGTGATACTTATTATTAGCTTGGCCAAGCCAAGCCAAGGAAACATAAATACATTCTGTAGAATAGGAGAAAGGCACATTAGACGATGCCACAAACAGAAAATACTTTTACACTTTACACCGCACCAGAATAAATAGAAGAGAAAGGGAGCATTGTGAGCTTTGCAAACATCCTCATCCGCAGTACTTCTTACTTAGGGAAAGGATATGAAGCTAAGTGATCCTCCTCCGGTCTCCGGTCAACTTCAACTTAGAAACCCCCGAAGAATAAGAGAATACATACTTTGCCTTCCTTTCCCTCTCTTCTTTCTAATAATAAAATAACAATCACATGAAAGGAAATCGCTGTGGACCTTAACAACTCTGTTTTTTATTTTACAGGCCAAGAAATGTCCTACGATGCATAAGGAGACCTATTACAAAGCCAACTTGTGGAGACCTAGCATCATTATATGAGAGAGCTAACTGACAATGCAATGACAATGAAAAATTCCACTTTCACTCCTCCAGCGTCAAAAAGAAAAAGAACGGGCGGACGACGATGGAGAGACTCACACCCGAAATGACCATGAAATGATAATCCTTCATTCATCATGATAACTAAACAATATTATGTAATATGTATTATTCGACAATGCTCACACACACGAACCCAACCTCTGATATGATATTCATATGATATTGAAAATATTGATATGCCCAACGGAACACTAAATAAGCCACACCAACCAGCCCACTCACATAGATAATAGATACTAAAAATGTTATTCAGCAAGCAATCCATATACCATTATCAATGATTTACAGTAAAGCAAATATTTATAACAAACAAAACAAACCAATCTACCAACAATACTTAAATATTAACTATAAATACAGTAACTTTAAGATTTACTATTATACTAATATGTAGCTAAGTAAATAAGTAATTATATTAAGCTAAAAAGTTAAGTCTACTTAATTATTACATACAATACGTATAGATATAATGTTAAAATCAATGTAAACTGTAACAAAAAATAATCATAGTCCAATCCAACCCAAATACAACTTTCCACAAACAACTACTATTACTATATAGACAAACATTTCCATCCCAATTCTTATTCCGCCTTCTTTTTTATTCTGTCAACACCGTCTCGTCTCATATTAATATCTATTTCTATTGCCGTGTTAAATTTTATGTTCCCTTTTTATATCTGTCTGTGTGCGTACATATGTATAGTTATTATTGTAATGTAATTCTCTATTATTATAAAACACATAACTGACAAACTTTTATTACTACTGTGGATAAGCCGTTGGTAATTTTACAATAGGGAAGAGACACTAACTACGATAACCATACCATAACCATAATATAGTGTCCAACGTAATAATCAATAACATTAACACATAATCTGCCATCCCAATTCAAGATATCCCATTTAACTTCAGTAGCATTCCTTTGAGAAAAATCAATCAGCATTGATACTTAGCTACATCAACAAAAAACTCTAATACGGTAATCCAATCAATAGCTATGCACATACAGATATAACGCATGCAAACCTAATAATGCGTAAAACGTGACTAAATTCAACGGACGAGGCATATAGCACGTACTATACGTAATGAAATGAAAAATACTATATAGCTACTATGATCTACCATGCTCTTAATTACATAACATAACCAATGTAATTTCCCCTGGGGAACAAAAGCAAATAATATGGGGATGTTAACGGAAGAGCGAGACATTTCCATTAATCATTATTACCATGTCGTAAAAGTAGCTACTTTACAAAAGTACATGAACACAATTTATTTCAATGGAGTCAAAATTATAATTTGTAAATTAATGTGTTAATTTAGTAAAATATATTAAAAACAATTCCACTGATTTTGAACAATCGTACAAACCATGTACATAAAATGAAATAACTACATCAGTGTATATAAAACGTGCACAATTATGAATGTACTACTTATACTTGTTGCTATAAGAAGCAAACTAATTATTAATTAGGAAATCCAACTATTCCTGCCCAATTATAATTAGAAATTCAAATGTGAATTGGTTTTCGAATTATTTGATATTTAAATGTGTTTAATGTAATTGAAGAAATACATAAAAGTTATTTATTCTTTTAAGTTTCCCCTATGAAAAAATAACTACAGACCTATATCTTGTGTCTATTTAAATAAATGCTTCTTTATACTTTATACTATACTATAACTTTTGTCTAAAATGTAACTGAACTATTAATATAATATGCCACTGGTGTAAATCAACATTATTATTATGGAAGAGTAGTGCTCTAATTATATACATACATACGTACGTAAGTAAATAATTACGCTACGTAAATTACATGTAATGTGTCTGTTCTGTAGTTAAGATGCAAAACAAGGCGAA
Source organism: Tomocerus mixtus (assembly GCA_034694165.1). Classification (NCBI taxonomy): domain Eukaryota; kingdom Metazoa; phylum Arthropoda; class Collembola; order Entomobryomorpha; family Tomoceridae; genus Tomocerus; species Tomocerus mixtus. Next base: position 12,912 of record JAQFYC010001990.1, on the reverse strand, counting down.
GCTGGGTTACTATAATTATACTTGAAATGGTATAAACAGATAGAAAATAAGTTATGAAATCCCCTCCGTTATAATACTAATTGAATACTATAAAAATGTGTACATAAAAAACATACTACTTATACCGATGTATGCGTATTATTAGATGAATTTACTAGTAAGTATACTTCCAAATAAAGTACATTACATAACGATTGTTGCACATTCTTAGATTTACAACGAATGAATGTTTTGAGTATGTACACCGTCATTCATGATGATTACTTATCCTACTGCTGGGTTGTAAATGATTTAGTTATCCAAAATATATCAACTACTTTCAGTGTTCCCCCGTCAAAAATAACCTATTCAGCTGTAATGGAATACTTATTGACTATAGTAATTAATGAAGATTAAAGCCTTACAATAAACTTTATTTGTGTAAAATGTATAAATATGAATATATTTTAAGTCATTTACCTATCTGCAATTGGGCCTTGTCAATTAACCCATATTTTTTGGATCAATTACCGTAACATTTGTCGAAAATTTTGGATTAACGAATCAATTTTAACCGTAGTTTGTAAGAAATCTGATCATTGAAGTGTGACGGTGTATTGTTGTAATGTACGGATACTTATGTTGTATGTACTGTTACTTTTTGATTAAAAGAATCAATTCGATCTTGTTGAACCACAAAAATCCTTTGCACAATTTTAACATACAAAACTCATAAGTCGTATTTATCAGGGCTGGTAAAACGACCAAGCAAAATCATTAATGAATATATCGTAAGTGGGTTAACATATTGCACGTAAAATATTTCTGTCTCGTGAAATAAATAGGCAATTAAAGGAAATGTTTCGTGTAACAAATAATGTACAAATAAGATGTAGTTTTATAGAAGTTTTTTCCCTTTCAAGCTTAGAATAAGAATAAACCAATGGAGGTACCAGTACCAGTAATTATTTTAATCCATTTCTACAAATTAATTATTATTTCAAGGGGATTCCATTATTTATTATGTATATCGGATACTTTCAAGGTTACATTGTTAACAAATTAATTGGAATATAAGGCATATTATTGAATAATAATGATTGATCTAAATTGACCATTACTAATCTTAATTACAGTCATTACTAATCTTAATTACAGTCATTATTTATTTATTTTCCGATGTTCTCAATTAAAAATTATTTAGGAACAAACTATTTTTATTGTACTTTAACCTTTATTTCCCCAAATGCATCTTTTTAACTCACACTTTTTAGCATTTTAGCTTTCACACATTGTTAACAAATTAATTGTAATATAAGGCACATGATAACTATTCTAGAATATACAATAACCAACAATACAGCGCATTGCCTAATGTACCATTAAATTGCTAGTTTTTTCAAATACAATGATTCAACATGTAGAATGTGCATGTAGAATGCATAATGTTATTTCCCCGTTTAATGGCAAAATAAGCCAAGGAATTTAGCCTTTGCCAAGTCAGGAGTTTTGGAAATATCTCAACTTGTAAAATGTGAATAGCTGTTGTAATTTGCAATAATATGATTCTTCACTTTTGATGAGATAAATTCTAAATTAAAAATTTCGGAAAAGTAAAAAATCTTCAAATCTTTATTACCTAGTTTCCATGTGCAATAACTACTGCTAGGATTAGGAAAAGTAGTATCTCTATCACAACAAAGCGCAACAAGCAGCAACGTATGATTTCTATTTTTTGTGGCTACAAACAAACAAGACACAAATTATATAACACTGTTAAGTAGCGCAGCATAATGAACAAAGGTGAAAAATGAAGTCATTGCACAGGTTGTGCAAAGCACGGAAGTGTAACGGTTGTAAAGGGAACAGTGGTGCCGCAAAACGAGGTAACCATGAACCCCGAGCCGCAAAGCCACAAAATATAAAATGCGGCTAAATTTATTTGATAACTACAATGCAATCTGCAAGTCTACTAGTAGTACTAGTACACTGCCTAATACAAAGAAACGCGAAAATCTTTATGAAATAAAGCTCAATTTAATGTTTAAATCAGCCATTCTTAAAAAACTAACTTGGGCGGTGGTTTAATAAATATAGTGTTTCATTATGTTTTCCCCAACATTTCAGTGACAAATAAACACAACCTAAACGAAAGGACATTTTTAGTATATTTTGCTACAATAATGTGGCAGAGGCAATGAACATGACAGAATGGCACATGTTGATATATAAACCTTAGGATTCGATTTATTTCGAAATTTATTTCCTGCTAATGCTGACTTTTTCCTAATTTTGAAACACCTTCTTAGAAAATGCCATGGAGATTTTTCAAAAAAACATTGCATGTGTTTCTATAAGGCCGACCAGAGGTGAGCACAAAACTCATTTGGCGTACCGCTCTAGCTTTGTAAAAAATATTTTTTGATGAAAAAAGGCAAAATAAATTCGGCCGGCTAGTGTTTGAGCATAATACCAGACTAAACATATAATCGATATTTCTATTCTGTTCTATTCTGATATTTAATTATAATATGCTTAGTAGGCTTAAAAATTTCGAACTATTTATTAGCATGAGACAATTAACATTTAATTTAAACACTAAATCTTGCATATGAGTATTTCATTAGCCATATTCACATGTTCCATAAATCGTATAGCATAGAGTTTTGGAACCTTTTTATAGTTAATACAATTTACAACTTAAGTTGAAACCAACCTTTGAAAACAAGTTATTTTGTCCAGATTACCTAAATTTAATGATAGGAATGCATAGCGAATTACGTTTTTACCACATTTTGGACCCCAATATTGAAATCCAAAAAGCATGCTGTGTTTATATGAAAACACTAGGGAATGGAATAGGGTTATGCACGATTTATACATGTATGTACCCTGTATGTAGGAGTATGTATGGCAAAATAAGGTAGCTTGGACAAGCAGCGTTACATCCAAATGTAAAATTTTGGTGCCCTGGACCTTGACCCTGGACCATTAGGCCAATTTTCCCCAATTGCAACCTTGCTTCCCTTTACCAGAGCTATTAAAAAATTATCTACATTTCTATTAATAAACTAGTTTGTAGTGTAGCTTGTTACCTAATGTCCTATTGATTTAATGTGACTACAGGGATAGAGCGGTGGTGGGAATTAGCTTCGCATATTTCAATTTGTGTAATTGGAGTGCCTGAAAGTTGTTTCTTTAACTAAACCGAATTGCAATTTAACCTGATACAGATGGCATCATGGAATGTGAAATGCAAGCATAAATATCTCCGATAAATTATAAGAAATATCATAGCAATAATATCGCCCACCTGGCCAGCGCCCACCTCTGGGGCCGAGTGACTCAATTCTGCGACTCCAGCAAATAATAAGAATCCTCCTCTACTCCTTTATTAGTTCTCCCGTGCCCAACGCAACGTGTTTTTAGCCAACAAGCTTGCTAAAGGGACCTGCTGTGTGCGTGCAGGTAGAGTAGTGAATAGACCCATGACCCATCTAACCTTGTGCAACTAGCAAATAAGTACGCAGTACGCACTACGCACATTATGAACTTAGTCAGTCATTCTGGCTAAAATGCATTGTAGCCCGTAAGACAGCCGAAGGAGAATGAGGCCGGAGTATTACTTTAACTTTCAGCAGTATTCTCTCCCCCTTCGGCTACCTTAGAGGATTACAAGTTGGGTCCAGCCGAAGCTCGACTGGAAAATATTTACGAAGTTTGTTGATGAATCTGGCTGCATACATTGCGCATTCAATCCAACACCGTTCGCACCCCAACCAAATGTCATCTAAACACAAACTCGCTCGAAAATATTCCCCCTTTTTCAAATTTTCGGACAACTGTAATTTAATTTTCAGAAATTACCACCGCAGAATTGAATTACTGTAGCTACTGATCATTACTGAATGGATCCCAATTTTTAATATACTTCACACACATTAAAATGCGTGATAAAATATTATTTTTTTATACAAGCTCCAAAATCTATCATAATTTTGTTTTTTTCGATTTCATTATACATTACACATTTTTTGAAAAGTTGATTGTATCTTTGGAAATGAAAAAATTATGAGTATCCCTTAAAAATGGGGGGAGTTTAAAATAAATTGTGAGTTTTCGGGTATTTGTGACTTTATTTCTAAAATTGTGGCATTTTTGGAGGGGACTTTGGTTTGCTGAGGAATGACGGAGCGAAAGGTACTGAAGCTAAGCTGGAGAATACTACAGAGAGGATAGGTCCAGAAAGATGCTCAGGAGTTGCTGTGTAAAGTACACAGCAAAGTGAAGGAAGTGCATAGTGCATTGCATACACATAATAATATTATAACTAAAGCATGTTTATATCGTGTGTATACAATTATAAGGTAGTATATGAGTCATATATTATCATGAGTAGTGCGTACTGCGTAGCTGTGCGTATATTTACAATGTGCACAGCTAGTGCAGTGCAGTGCTGTGCAATGTCATGTCATATCAAGGAGAAGCAATTCTTTGCCAGGTATTTATCAAAACGATTCGCCTATAATACTTGCATGTGTATTTATCTCGGTATGCAATGTTCTAACTAACTATTCTTCTCCAGTACATACGCAACGCATACGCCTATTCTATCCGATCTGATTATCATAGTTTTTCCAAACAACGACATTTGCATTATCCGAGATTTTTAGACTTTAGACTATCCCGATATATTACTACACTTTAATTAAATAAATACAATACACAGTGCGTTCGTTCGACAATAATTTACCAAACTGCTGCAGTTCTTTAATTCCTTTTAATATCTATATCTCTATATCTACCTTCCATCATCCATTGTCCATTGGCTAAAAAATAAAACAGTAACGTAAACAACCCAAGCTCTCAAATACTACAAATTACTAATAATTCACTCGCTTCACTACACTACGTACATTACATACTAAGAAATTAATTAAGCAAATTGTGTAGAATAAACACAATTTAAAACTCCAGAGAATTTAAATTTTGCTGTCATTGTCATATCGTATGACAGTTTCAGTCTGACTACTGGCGTAATCACAGTAGACACCAAACGCCAACGGAAAAGATTGCAAAAAAGCAAAAAGTACCAAATAGTCGCAAGATTTTTAGCGATCTCCACAGAATCCTTTCCATTTTCAGTGACAAAAGTTTCCATTGGAGTTTTTTGATTATACAAAGTAAACCGTTTACTTTACTGTGTCAGTTGCTTCCCCCTTTTATTGTTTTCAACATATTTTCAGAAAATTAACGATAGAAAAACAAGTATCCAGGATTTAATTTATTAAAAGACTTAAAAAGTGGTCTGTTGGTCAGTGAAAATCCACCTTCGTTCATAACTAAAGAAAATCAGTTACTAATACTGAATACTGAAGAAGAAATCTTCAAAACTTAAGGTTGGTACCGTTTCTCTATAAATTCATGTACAAACAATGCATGACTCGTAAGTATTATTAATATTATGCAATATTATAATGTATATTCATTCTTTAACCTTGGGAAAATTACAAAACACAACACAACAGCCTTAAAGTCAATGTATGACAGCTAGACTGGCTAAATTCCATGTATCACATTGTTTACTAATGTGTTTTTTATGTGTACGCGTTACGCAATATAATTCACTCTTTTCATCATACCTAATTATGTTATTCTGCGTTTTTAATGTGTGTGCATGCAGATTTGACAGTAGCAATAGCAAAGAATAATTTGTTGTGGAACAACACTTGGATAAATAGATTTTGGTAATTTTTTTGTTATGAAAACGTGAGTGACAATTTAATGTTTATCTTTCAGTATCAGTCAGCAAGCATACCTATTTCATAGGTGCTTTTGCCAAATAGATTCTAGTTTTCTGTTGATTTTTTGCATTCACTCAATACTGTTTAAATCTTTTGAAACTGATAGAACGAGTAATATTATAACGTAAACTTAGCTATCGGGCATTGTAAAAACTATTTTGCAAATAATGTATTGTGTAACATATACTGACTTGACATTTAATATTTTTCAGATCACTCCGGCGTTTTTATGAGGTAATGTCATCTCGTCATGCTGGGCAGATTATCAGAAAACACAGAAATGGGGTCCTTGTCAGCAATTCAGCAATATTGTCTCAGATGGAATAACCACAGATCAAACTTGCTCTTGGTGTTTGAGCATTTGTTTCTGACAGAAGCCTTTACGGATGTCACTCTGGCCTGCGATGGCGAATCTATCAAATGCCATAAAATGGTTCTGGCCGCCTGCTCCTCATATTTTCAACACCTTTTCATGACAAATGAATGTCGACATCCCATTGTCATCCTAAAAGACATTCGTTTCTTCGAGATCAAGGCTATACTGGAGTACATGTACAAGGGAGAAGTTAATGTTGCTCAAGATCAACTGGCAGGACTCCTTAAAGCTGCCGAAACATTGAAGGTCAAGGGTCTAGTGGAGGACAACCAAAGCGTATCAGAAACTCCCTCGCCACCAAATCCGAGCCCCTATCAAAATTCCAATTCAGCTCCCGAATTCTTACCAACTTCCAAAATAACAAATCAGACACCCACGACAAGGATTGTGGCTAATGATTCCATGTTTGATTCCCCTTACAACTCCAACTCGGTGCCTGACAGAAATATCTTGCCGTATCCAGTATGGTCATCCACTTCATCTTCCTCAAATAAAATTCCTTCTGCCTCATCACCGAAGCACAGTAACATCAGCAATGTTTCTTTCGAAAATTCTCACAGTGAACCGGTTCCATTGAAAAAGAAAAAGTTTATCGCAGCCAATAAAGACACTCCGATCCTCAGAACTGTTCTTGGACACACGAGTCTTCAGACGAATCCAGAAAACGGAACGAAGCCCTTGAAAACTGTCAATTACACATTGCCTGGAAATTCAAATCATCCAACTAACGGCTCAACTCCATCTTCTGACACCAACGAAATGGTAACTCATCTTTATTTTGTTGAATGGGAATCTTCTATATTCCACATATAAAGTTCCCTGCATTCTTTTTTGCAAAAATTCAATTAATTTCTGAAATGGGTATTATGCATTATCAATTCAGTAAGCAATGTGTACACATAACATTAAAGTTCTAAATATAATTGGTGTACTCATAATTTACCTATTATGTGTTTGTACAGCAAAGACCAGATTCTCCCGACCAATTCTTGGACGATTCTGGAAGGAGCGATCATATGGAAAAGGTAAACAACCGTAGATTTGTCAGATAGATAATAAAATTGGTGACGCAAATCAAGTACCGGACATACTAATAATAATATGTATCAATGTACAATTGTATCATGCTTGTTTTATATTCGATCCTATAATAGGTACATGAAGACAATCACTCGTTTATCCTGGACTCTGAAGAAAAGCAAGGTGATTTACCTTAGTTTTATTGGGCTAAGTACTTGACTTTGTACAGCTTTTATTGTTATCGCTGTTATGGTTCACATAATGAATTGATTTTTTGTTGACAGGAATAGCTACTTATGTCCCAAGTCAGAAACCAGAATGGAAACGTTACAAGCAATACACAAGGAGTGACATTATGGCTGCAATAGACGCTGTACGAGCTGGAATGAGTGCCCTTCAGGCTGCTCGGAAATATGGTGTTCCCTCTCGAACTTTGTATGACAAGGTGAAAAAGCTTGGGATCACTACCAATCGTCCATACAGGAAAGGAAGTTTCCCCATGTCACCATACCAAGGACTCTCTGTTAAAATGGAAGAATCCTCCGGCTACAGTCCTGATGACCAACTATTAGATGTTTCCGGAGGAGGCAGTGGAAACGGGGGAGGTAGCAGACATGGGATGGACAGCGAAGGTGACAAAGGGGACTCTGAACCAGGGGTGAGTTTAAAAAATGATGAGAATTCTCCTATTTATGACCGAGAAAGCTCGAATCCAGGGCAAGAGCAGATGGGCATTCCCGGTCAAGAGCAAAAACGTTCCGGTCCAAACAATGTAAACGGTTCAGAGATTTCTAGCAGTACAACCTCTCCGGAGGCAATGGACTTTATCGAACCCGAAGGGTTTATGACCAGCACAACAAATAATCTGAAACGCTGCACTCCGACATTGAACGTTTGCTGAGGATTTGAGAACTGGTATCGTCATGGTCTCATAAAACATCCCGCTTCGCATAATGTGCCTTAGAAGACAAAGAAACCGAAATTAACCAAAAATGAGAAAGACAATTAGTTCTTGTTATCCTACAGGTATAATGTGGCTCTACTTCTATGAGTACACCTGTATAATTATTATTATTATTGTTATCATCATAGCCTTCGCCTATATATTATTATTACTATTATTATAATCGTAGCCTCCGTCTCTCTATCTTCTACCTACCTACCTCCTTATTAATTGTAATGTAATTAACACAATATCTACGTAGCTTAACCACAGACAAGTGTTCATCTCGAAACAATATGATTTGCAAAATGACGAATGAACTCACGCAGAAATTTTTACAAGTTCCTATATTTTCGTCATATTGAGTTGACTTTAAAGACTGAAAACTGGGAGTGTGACGTTCAATGTGTTCAATCAATATATTAATTGGTCAGGGATTTTATGCTCATTATTTTTCCGGGGATTCTATGGGTATATAGTGAGCTCTTTATGGTCAGATGCTTGCAGCAATAGAGGAAATAAATAATTCCAAAATTCCTAATGGTATGAAATGAATATGTATTTTAGGAAAAATACATTTCAGCCACACTCATTGAAAAATAGTAAACGTTAGTAGCAAATAGGATATATTGTTATGATAGAGTTTTAATTAGCATTAGAAAGATAAAAACTTTAATTTAAACCTTACATCATTATTTGGTTAAATTGCCATTTCCTTGCGAGCTAGGGCTATAAAACTAGTTATAATATTTTACTATCTATTATAGTAAAATAAACTAGTGACATGGCCGAAATACATCACTTTATAAGCAAACTTGTATTTTTGGTAGTTATTGAACTGAAAAAGCTTAATACGTGAGTTCTTTTACGACTAGTAGATGATGTGGAACTTATCAAATGTAACGAAAGGCTGACGCTGTCAATTTCTTTGATTGATGCATAAACACACACCATTATATACATATAGACACTACAAATTATGTACGTATGTACTACTAATGAGGAAATATTTTAAATTACCATAGTATGATCTTATGGAAGTCAAAGAGAAAATTATTCTGGAACGGAAACTGAACGACATAATATTAAATTTTTACAACAACCAATGTATCTAATAGCTGTACCAATATTAACACCATCGCTCAAATTGAACTTAACTTAAGGATTTTATAACGTTTACATTTGCTACAATTAAGAGTTTTATCAAATAGTTTTTCTTTATTAATTGAAAATTTTGATATTCAACGTTTAGTTCAGTTTCCTATTATTTAGCAGGCAATAAGGGAAATAAAAATCTCTGAATGAAATAATAATGTACAACAATCAATCACATCACTATGTCGTCATAAAATATTTGCATTTCAACAAGGAAAGTAACCCTTGAGACTGAATATTCCACGTCAGATTACAGAAAAATACAATACAATACTACAGGGAATGAAAAATATTGTAATGTATTAATTTAATTGTTAATGGTAGGGAAAATTATAAAACTACGGAACAGATAGACAGATATGTTTTGTGGGATTTTTATCACCAATGTTAGACTGAGAGTTTTTATACGTCTTACTTACTTTACCTTTATTACCTCAACATCCACGAATTACTTTTGCGTTACCCTCAGTTGTTCATCTTTACATACATAGTAAATAGGTAACAACAAAATATCTCATCTCAACCAGTTTCCACAGTGTCCAATTAAGTCCCACGTGTTCAATTATAATTTTTGGGACGAGATGGCACTATACATACAATATTTATAACTATTATACTAAATGAAAAAATTACTGATGGAAAAATGAAATGACTGATTTTAATTACTGCCAAGAATATTTTCTTCTGCTTACTTATCAATCATTCAGATACGTAGTTAAAGGAAAACGCTGAATATTTTCTGTTTTCACGCAGTTCAAACAGATTACATAATTTTACTTTAATTTTGGCTAGAAAAACAAAGATAAATACAAAAAAACAGAAGATGGTTCAATAATTAAGACTAAAATACATAGTAAATTTTGTTAAAGGAATATTATGTAAGCTGCTACATAGGAATCTATCATTGTGAAACGCTAGTAATGTACTATTTGTCGACTGATTTGAAATTTTCAAATATAATATTAACTAAAGAGGGGTAGATACAGATAGAGAGTATCCCAAGTCTTCTCATACTTGAAATTAAACCTTGTGGAAATGAGCATTTTGTATATATTATTACGAAGAGAATTCCTACCCAAATAAATGCTAAAGAGTAAGCATTATATGTTGTAGGCTAAATTCAGAAAATTGTATCATATACATTTTGTCTAAAGTTTGCTGTCCTCAAAAGTAAACAGTTTTCAAAGAAATACCGTAGAGCTATAGACAGGAAGGCGATAGGTAGACTACCATTTGTAATCTACGGTTTTATATTTAATTATAAATTATATAGATAAGGCTAATTAGGGTGAATTTAAATTCAACTAAAATAAGTGCAATGTGGAATTGTGAATATTTACATAGGTAAAAAAGGCTTCTTACGATTGTATACTGCTAATTAACAAAAAATAACCTTAAACGGAAGTGAAACTATAGTTTCTCGTATCGAGAAATATATAAATATATTCTTACAAACAAAAAATTCATCTATATTTAAGTCAATTAAATTAATTTTATTCTGAAAAAATTCATCGAAAGGACTAAAATCACATTCTATAAATTATTCTATTTACTAAGAATTTAAAAGAGAAATATCAAAATCGTACAAAATCTATCCATTTTTAATTGGTAAAATAAATTAGCTTAAAATAAGAATTGAGAATGAGATCAGAGAATTAAAATTACAGTATACATTGTAATTTGTACCTATTGTAGGTTTGTATATATCTGTAGTATTAGCTAGCCTGCACAAGATATAATCTTTTAAGTTTTAATTACTGCTTAGGGATTTAAGGCTAACAAGGTTAATATAGTTTGTAATATTAAGAGTTTGATGCCCACTTTCCTATATTCCCTGAATTTATTATAAAATACCATTTACAAATAAATACAAGACTTAAAATTAGCTTACCTACACCTGTATACATATATATACATATAAAACAGATAACAATTATCTAGAATTACAATTTACCAAAGGAATGTGTTCATTTATCGTTTATACGGGAAACAATGAGTGCAGGAAGCAGTACTTTTTTACCTTTCTGTACGTACATGTAAATCCAGTGCAAATACTAATAGTATATTTTAAAGGGTTTAATTGACAAAATATTAATTGGGAATAATCCTCATTCTTAATAAATAATTGAGCTGACTAATTTTCGAATTTTTCATACAAAATCTCATGATATATTTAGTATACATGTAAAACGGGTCAATGTTTTTCCTATTTCTAAACATTAAATTCTATAATCCAAAGTGAGTCTTATTTTAAATGAGGATTTATCAGCACCTAAAGCTAACTGAAGTAATATACCGAGGGGAAGGTTTGTAATTGTTGTTTAAGAAGACTGAAAATCAAAATATTATTATAAACTACTACCTCAAAGAACAAATAAAATAATGATTGTCGAACTGATGAAATATACTGCAAAAAACGACCACAGTATAGGTATCTGTTTTTACAAAAGCCTACAATTATAAGCAAAGCGGCAACTAATGTGTTCACTTTTTTCATTATTATATTATTATATAAAGTAATGTTTGATTACTCATTGTACAATTAATTAAGACTGTCTCCATAATTACTTATAAGCATACGTACTAAATAAGCGCAAACATGTTCTCGAACTGAAGTGACTAATTCAAAAGTCACATTCACACTAACTAAGAAGCTTACACACCTAAAATTAAGACTACAGTGACTACAATGTACTAAATTGTAGGTAACTAATAAACAAGAAACCAAATCAATAAGTAATGGGGTCCACCGTAAAGTGTTCAAGATTGTGTATTGTTAGACATTCTACTGATACTATTACAAGTAAGGCTGAAGTATCTACAATATAACAATGTGTACTGATTGTAATTAAAAATATTATGTACAAATGTAAAGTCTAATTACACATGCTCCGCATATGTATACCTGGAGCATTTAAATATTAAAATAATTATAGCAATCATTAGCTATTAATATATTATATACATATTATTACGTAAGGAGTTTAATTATTTCATATCGTAGCTTTGAGAATTTCCAATTTTTATTCCTTAGTTATTATTATATTTACTATTTATAGTTAAATGATGTTATTTCCATTGGATTGTATTGTAAATGCGTATTTCTATTCTACAATATATATTATAATGTGTAGCTTAAGTTACATAATTGGCAGACATTTTAAAAAATATTCTGTGTTGAAAATAAGTTGAGATATTACAGTAGTAGCAATTGCTATAATATCATTAAAGTTGGTGAATCTATTACTTCTCCGTATTAATGTAAAATATTTACTAAGGGCCGTGTTTTCCATTAGAGTTATACGCTAATAAACATTTGCCATCAAAGATTTTGTATTCACTATGCGTATAACATATCGTGGGGACTGATAACATTGATTTTATGTAAGACGGTTAAATTAAGTAATATTATAGAATAATAAGAAATACGTAGTAAAGGTATAGCTTTATGTGTTGTGTTGACTGCTTACATAGTAATAATGCATTTGTCCATGAACTGACTGGAGAAGTTAAAATAAGTGTATGTATTCACATATCCAGTAGCTTAATAATACTATGCTATATTATATGCTAATCGTAAGCTCTTAAAAAAGTGTTTTCATTTATATTATATTTAATGTGAAGTTAGTGGTAGA
>JAQFYC010001989.1:0-29016 GCA_034694165.1 Tomocerus mixtus | reverse complement strand
TTATAAGGATATTTATTACAATTGTGCAACATTGCACTCACTCGGGCGGGCTGTATATAGTGGCTTGGCAGTTTTTAGTTTATATTGATTGATGTATACTAGCTTGGATTAATTCAAACGGAGTTCCAATACAAACGCCAACATATTATGTACATAAATATGTTAGATATGCATATATGGGAAATTTAGGTCTTGTAGGTCTAGCTACCTAAGCCATCCGTGGAAGAGTATTGTTGAATATTTTTACCAACTCTATTCTCTGTGCAATCAACGTCAACGTATTTCAGTTCGAATGGAGCACTTAAAAAGCAATTGTAAATGTAACGTAGTACATGACATAACTGCGTTAAAAGTTGGTAGGAAATGACTTTTGAGCCTCGTTTTATATTCCATGCATATTTATGGGTCTTCTTGCATACATGAGTGCTTGCATCTTCCTCTAATGTACTTATGTACTATTACATATACATGACTACGCAAGTACGTACGACATCACAAAGCTTGGTTTGGCTTCACTAACAACAACAATATAGCATTACAGCAGCAGACATCAACTATCATATTATTATTATAGACTTGCATCCCATATGCATATCTGTATGCATTCTATTGTCTAGTGAAGAAGGATCGCGTCCCTAGAACTCTGTCTCTGTCCTCGTCCTAGCTTAGCAATCTAGCAATGTCCTCTTTATCTCCGTTCTACATATTACGGACTAACAAAGACACAGAGAGGACACACTATACAAATCTCATTTAGTGTATTAGTAAAATGTAATGTATTAGTACTGATTACATATCTATCTAAATACAGTATGGTTCACTCTATATGTCACATACGATTCAAGAATAGGGCGAGGCTCACTATTTTAACTATTTTCTTCCAGACTGCATATAACTAATGTTCACTTGATTGTTTCCATTTGAATCAAAATTGGAATCATTGTTCGTGCATCGCTTTGTGAGGACTGTGACGACTGCAAAGCTGATATGTAGAAGTACACTTTGAATCAAGCAAGTCCCTTAATGAAACTGGGTAGTCAAGTCAAGATTGATCACTTTAACTTTGTGCATACATTGAAATTCAATTTTTGACTATTACGAAATCACACACCACGATAAACTAACACTGCTACAAGAATCAATTATCCAATATTTGACCCTATACCATTCATAGTCTAAAACTCTTACTTTTAATATCAGTCGGAGCTCTGCTAATTCCAATTTTTAATTCAAGTATATTAATTCATCACAGTCACTAAAGGGTACATATTCATGCTATACTATGTCTGAGCTAGATGGTACATGTTCTTTTCTTCAAATCTGATACAAAATATGCTGGACACAGAAAATACATCCACTGCGGTGGTATCAGAAAAATACCATACAGGAAAGGAATCGTACAAAGGAAAATTGCGTACATACAGCGTTGCCGTACTGCAAAGATAAAATTGTGTACATATTTTGGTGTTTTGTCTTACATTTTTCGAAAAATAAATTGTATCCGCTTAAGCATGGATGTGTGTACATACCTAAATATGTACTATATTACATGTAGTTTTTTAATCCGTAAGTACCTATTGTTACATTATTAATTAGCTAATAGTAGTAAATTCACGGAGGAAGGAAAAAATGTTATGTACCTGCCTATTCAAGTGTGTACTATATCACAGGTGTGCGAGTCAGACTAAAGAGATGCCTGGTTTCACACTATTGCCCAACTTTCCCTGGGCCAAGTACTAGTCTGTTCTTGTAATGTGTTGGCAGGAAAAATGAGTACTTAAATACCTCTATTTGCATATAATGCAGGTTTAATTTTTATCCAACTCGAATTTCAACTTTTAATAAACATTTTCAGAGTTGATTTAATGTGTAAACCTGTAAATAGGTCACAAGCAACTCTCTAGTAGTTTTATGTCTTGCTGATGGCTTTTCTCACACAAAACGTAACAAATTGAACTATTTCTACGGAGCATGTAAGAGTCATTAGAAAGGATTTGACCTTATGAATCTCGCACATGGCTCAGAGTTTTTTTAAGAAAGCCAAGCCATAAAAGCTGAGTGATTGCGAAGGAACATTAATGTACTCACTTTAAAGAATGGCCATGGAAATTCAGTGTGAGACATGAGTTTCGTTTAGGATCAACATCATCATCCGTCTTCTTTCTACTTCCACTTCGCACAATACTAAACTCAAACTAGTCATCCAAAATCAAGAATAGCATAGCACAGAACAGAGAGTGCTAAATACATAACAACAACAACCTCGCGTCGTAGTCGTAGTCATAGCACAACCATACCTATAGCTCGAACTCGAACATACTAGGAAGATATTTAAGAAAATAGGTAAGTGTAAGTTGTAAGTGCATGGATCTTTGGATTGGATTATGTTTTACCAACTTGACAACATAACACGAATTGAGTGGAGTGGAGTGCGTGGTTTGGATTGGCTTGGTGTGGACTAACTGGAGTTTAGTTTACTTGAGACGAGACAGTTGAGCTTAGGAAGAGTTGAGTTTAGATATAGAAGACATGCATGACAACACGATATGACAGTAAGTACAGCTTTAGTAATAGAAAAAGTAATATGTACAGATGTAAGTTGGTTGGAACGACGATACGCTGAGGTAATAAAAAGCTAAGACGAAAACGGCAAAGTCAGACTCTCATAAAGGAAGGATTTTAGAGCTTGTAAACATCAGCCCCAAATTTTTCATTTACGATTTCCTTCGCGACCAAAACTCCAGCTCCCTTGCTGCTAAGTAGGTACATATTTTTATTTGTCCCTCACGATTTCCCGTGTTAAACAAAATTTTGATAGCTCTTGATGATAACTTCTCTTTCCAGCATCATACCCATAACAGTCTCTCCAAAAATGTAATGCCCTTGTGCATCTCATCTATTCTAGTTCCTCTTTCCAGCTACACATTCATACACTTCTCATTATTTTATATGCAGAGTTCAGTACAGATGCTCTTTACTTGTTTGTTTCCGTTAGTCTTAGTGTCCAGTTTATTTTGTACAAGTCTTACCAATTCCTTCTCTTCCATTTAATACTAAGGACAAAATACACTTAGGCAAAACCAATAATTTTACAAGCAAAGCTTAACAAACGGCAAAACTATTGCGAATTAAGTTTTCCTAACTAGAATACAAACTAATTCGTCAAAGCGGATGTTTGTATTTACTTAAAGACAGGTGTAGTACATTGAAAAACATTGCTTACAATTAGTGTATATTGTTGAAGTAATATTTTTCAGATTGAGTCATTGTTTGCCTACGTTGTCTCATTTCTTATAAGACCTGATATTGTATCACGAACAAATTAATGGAAAATATATTTTACATGAAGCTACGTACACCAGTGCAAAGTACAAACACCAGAAATAATAGCATTAGCAATATTTCAACAAGGTACATTCCATTTACTACGCACACTATTATTTATTCTTGTAGTCAAAAGAACAAAGAACATATCCTGTAACAATCATTGCAAATATTATTGTAAGGTTCGGCAACAGATTTCATTGCCCTCAACACCCCAACAACTTAAAGTGGTCCAAAGGTTTTGGTACCGCACGATAAGGAAGAACAAAGGAACGACGCGATATTCCCCATGCTTAAAAGCAATAATAGCTGATGACTGGTGAATAGTTTTCTTGGGATTTTTCTGTGGCTAAACTTGAAGCGTGCTTTTGTGAATACGTACCTAAAGTCACATAGAATTTTGCGCGTTTTTCACTATTTACAATAGTACTTGGTTTAATTATTTGTTTTCGTTCCTTGCAAACCTTTTCTTCATGTTCCTACACTAGAATAACAACCACAATATGCTGATAGATATATATATCATTGATTAGGTAGATAGTAGATACATAGATACCTTTTAAATCCACTATGTTTATTTATTTTGTGAGAAACTGCATTTATGACGGTACATAAACATCGTAGAACTTTGTTTTGGGTGACATAACTTCCTTACTGCTGTGGCTTTCCTACATAGTATGTAAAGCTAGCAATAAGAACGCAATGTAGAATAGGTAATATAACCCAGTATTGTTGAGGTATAGCTTTGTGTCCAGTTTAGAGTTTAGTCATGGAGTCTTTACTCTCTTTGCTGTTAACGCTTTTAGCTGACATTATCTATTTATAGACTGCAGAATGCAAACAATCCCAATAGTCCCATGTCCCCATCAAAGTTTGCTAAAGCTAGCCAGTCTATTTCCTGTGTTGTCCTCAGAAGCCAGAAAGCGACTAACTTGCATATCACTTTAGGTCGACATTGGAATCCCGTTCTCTGAAAAGAGAGAGAGACGTAATAATTTTACGACAAAGCCAAATCAACTCCAAGATATTTTCTCACAGAGTACATATATGCACCATACAGGCCAGCCAAATTCATTTCCTTCCTAAAACCAAATAACTTACAAGCTCTTAAACAGTTTGTCAAATATTATGATATAAATATTTTACACATTCCTAGAAAGTTAAACACCAACGACACATTTAGTTTTCAATAGCTGTGGATTGGTTTAACTTTACATTTCATAGACTAAAGACAAAAACTGTGCAAAAATGTTTGACAAACTGCTGATGGGTTTCTTGTCGTTTTGGTGTTTTTGGAGAAGTCACATTTTGTATTTGTATTATAACTATCCGACACGCTGTTGTTCTATTCTCTACAGGATGGTATGGTATGTATGGCAGTTCCACCTAACACTAGAGCTTAACTGGTGGTACTGTATGTTATGTACAGGCTGAAGTAAGCTAAAAGCTTAGATATATTATGTCGTGGTTTGGATCAAGAAAAGCCATTCAGAGAGAAACGGCAACCACAACAGCCTTTGCCTTCTCTACAGAACAGAACAAGGAGCCACATACAAGAATCTGCAAAATTAAATGCAGAGAGAGTATAAAATAGAGGACATATATTATTATGCATTTCTAGTATAGGACCTAATGATAAACAGAAGTACACGCTACTCTACCATTACCCGCCGACCTACCTAATGTAGGCATCTTTAAGACAGACGAAATTATGAGGTTTCAACCAATCTCTGCACTAAGGTCCAAATCAACTATTAACTATTGCTTCCTACTATTCCATCCTCTTTGCCTTACTACGCAAAACTACCCTAATTGCATTAAAGTTCTTGCAAACTTAAGGGACTAACATACGGGCGGAACATGTAAAATTTTGTATGCAGAATTCATCTATCAAGGAGTGTATGCAAGTCTTCGCTAATGTATGTATGCCATTGCTAAAAATAAAGGGATGAATTATCCTCGTCTTACAATATCATTTCTATTTCTATCGTCGAAATATTTTTCTAGCTTAAGATTTGATTGGGAATGGTTTATCCTCCAGTTGCAAAGCAATGCATGAACAAGTTTAATGTACTATACAAATACTTTGTTTTTGTTGATTTAAAATGATACGAAAATTTTTATTCTATCATAATATGTAATTTTTACTCTAATAAAAACTCATCTGCTGAAAGCTGCCAAATTAATCCTAGAACGTAGTCCATTTAGATTGACTTCGACATTGAAGATTATATAATTGCAGGAGACTGTGCAGATGATCTACAATTACATTAATTAATACCCTCTTTTGTATCCTATTTGAGCATGAACAATTAAAGAATAATCAATTAATTATCTTTAATAATACCTTAGGTAAATACTTAGGTAAATTAAAGATCATAATTATTCACCAAAAGTTATGGGAAAGTTTGTGTTTTTATGGGCGATTAGTATTCTTATGGCTTTTGGATATTGTTTTGGTATAATGAATAAAGTTGTGGTAAAGTAAGTTAAAAAGTTAATGCAAAGTGAGTTTTTTGTGGTACCATTAAATATAAGCCTTTGAATACGAAAAAAAAGTGATAAAAAGTTAACTTTTTTCATTCAGTTCATGATATTCTCTAATTAAAGCTGACATAGAAATAATTGGTTTAGTTGCCTAAATTGACCCGCATTTTGTATTCATAAGATGTATGTACAGACATACGAGACAATAATGGCAGATATGTAATTATAGTTAGGTATTATTTTAAAAAATGATGATAATTAGGTAGTATAGTATTTCATCGGTAAATTCTAGATTCTCGTTCTAAAGCATTGCAATCATTGGCAACTTGTTGTGACTTTGATTAGGTACATTTAACTACCCACTGCTACCTAACTTGCAGCGTTTCTTGATTAAATTAATAATTATTAAGACAGGAATTGCATAGGTAATTATACTATGCTTAGTAGTGTAGTTCACAGTTGTACTACATACACTAATTACATTACATTGCATGTGCCGAGTATGATTTGTATATAATATTATGATGTATTATGTATTTTCCCAGAAGGTTCTACAATTCTTCTTCTTTTATACTCTATCTAGAGGACCATTGCGCATTACAACCACAAATAAAAGTGGTATAATACCTGTTCGTTAATAGTATATCAGCGTCAAAGCTATAGTGCACTTTAAATCCCCATATGCATAGAAATAACCAGGTACGTAGTACCCTTAAATGTCGTGAATAAAAATAATTTGAACAACATTAAAGCTAATTACTATTTATTCAGTTATAAGTAAAAAGGTATTTTTAATTTTTAATCTGAGAGTGTTCTGAAAAGTGTGAGTGTGTAATTCAGATTTTTTGTTGCAAAATATCTTTTTAAGCATTTCTTTTTAAATGTAATTTATTACATGGCATTACAGACTTTATGATTACATTAATAGTACATAGCACACAATCGAGCCATCGTTGTATTTCGATTTTAATCTAATTTTCAATCAACTTGAAAGGTAAAATCGCAAAGAAGCAAAATCTTACTAAAGAGATTAATATACATACATACATCCATATCTGCTCAAATAAATTTTTACTAACGTTTTGTGTTTATGGGTTTTATTCCAACCAATTTATGTTTGAATTTGTAAATAAAAGTATCAAGAATCGTACCCATGCAAATATGAGTTTTACCTTTGTTGTAGTAGGTTGCAAACATGGGACGACCGAAGCTAGAGTAACAATGATTGGGTTGTCGCTGGAAGAAATACAATCCATGCATATATTGTAAGGCGATGCACGATAGAAAATGTATGATAGAAAATGTGAAAATATGAACCTATGTATTGCTTCTTTGCAAAAATGAGCCGCAGAAAATTGAATGTGAATTTTAGGTTGGGCCAACAGCTGTGCTGTACCATTGTTTGCTTATTTGAGTCATCAAGTATTCATGAAACTCAAAACTGTTTTGCGACTCCAATGCCAGGAATAAGCAGATAAATTGTATTAAAGTCGGATGGAGCTGGGAGAAAGCTTTCTTCTAAAAACAAAACCACTCGTACCTACTACTTTGCTGCACTTTAAAATGGACCATTTGGGGTTGACTTTCATCCATGTAAGCGTAAAAGAATATCAACCTTGTGAGCACTTATCTTAAACCTTTGAGAGCTTCCTCTTCACCTGCTCCACATCACATTGCTAGATAGATATAAGCTGTAATACCAAAATGTCCAAAAGTCAGTGATCGTCTGAAACATATCCACACTTTCGTTACATCGTAAATAGATGACAGAATATCTTGTCAATAATTTTTTATCCGAGTCCAATTCAAGAGTGTTTCAGATTGGTTAATAATTTTTTAATTTGAACGAATTTAAGTTGGCATTTCCATTATAAATCTTTTGTCTTGGGGAAAATGTCTGAAACACATTGCATTCTCTGACATATGTTATGCCCTGGGAATCATATGTTTATCTATGAGAAAAATGTAGAGCTGAAAATATATCTTTGGTGAAAATATGAGTACTGCCATGAACTCGTAAATACGTGGATTTCCCTGTAGAGAAAACGCTCATCCAAATCCAGAGTAAATAGCAAATGCAGCGAGAATAACTGGGTAACCTGCAATTTCGCATTATGCTACCGGCGTACATAAGTATTGCACTTTGTGTTGTGCACAATATCATGTAATGCTAAACTTGGAATCACCTACCTGCTTGTTGGGAGCCTTTTACATCCTCTTGCTGCTTGTTGTAGAAGTCATACCAAAGTATGTAGTTTTTATTATTTTTTGAAGTGATCTTTGTCCATTTCATAATCTTCCACATTCATAGACATACGTATGAGAATTATATTGGAAATAGAATACATGTATTGTATGATGCAGCATTTTCTCCTTGTATTGTATTAATAGGATAATTGGGATTGGCGAAAATATTGGGAGCAGCCTGGCCTTAATCATACATCGCAGAAACATACGGAACAGTATTAAGTTGTAGATTAGAACGGATTTTGCTGTCTAAAATGCTGCTACGAGCAATACAAAATTTTGAGATGAAAAAGTTAGAGCTATTTCGCAAGACAGGAATTGAAAGGGAGCATTGGTGGGCCAAGTCAATTCAATCCAAAAAACTATTTGTGAGAAATCTTGGAGGGGATTATCTAAACTTGCCTGTATGGTAAGTTCCCACTAAAAACTACTAATAAGATTGTTTTTGATTCACAAGAAAAGCATTAATAATACGTACCACCTTTATAGTAAGGTATGTAAAGAAATCATATCATGTCACATTACCGTGCTATGCTCACCCTTTTTAAGTAAGAACATTATTTTAATAGAACATTAAATATTCAAAATAATACAGGCGCATTTAGGTAAATTCAATTACCTAAATTACCCATTCAAACATCAAAATGTATTCGTAACTGTATTATGTTAGTATTTTTAGGCAATCAAGCGGGAGCGTGATCGAAAATGTATGGGAGACTTGTTAATTGCGCGTTCGGAGATTAAAAAATTTTAATTTTCAAAAAACAAGAAAAAAGTATCATAAACGTTAAATAGTGCTTAATTTGCATTGTACAAGTTTTTGCTAACTTTAGAGAGAGAGAGAGAGATAATATAAAATGCAGAGCATTCCCTTCATCCCACATTATATACAAAAATATATAATTTTGGATACGCATTACACCACTGCACTACAAAAACTGCTGGGTTACACATCAGACACCGTGTTACACATTGCCACTGGAAGCTTTGATAAATTCTTTTAATTAGAGATATATCATGTTACTTATACTATACATAAAGCATCTTATAAATGGATGTACTTACAAGACGTTCTCTATAAATCTACTTCACGACTAACAACCTAATTATTAAATAAATTCCAACAATGAGATATTTGTATACGGCTGGAAAGATTATAAATGTGCATGCATGCATCCAGATACTACACTGTCAGTTTGTAAGGTAGATAAGTAAATACAGTTATTATAATGGATAGTTTGATTTTGGACTAGCTGTGAAGGATTCAAATTTTTTTGCTGGTTTGAAGAAAAAGCAGAATTACAAGAAAAATTGGGAACTGTGTAGACGTAGACATCAGATGCGTAACAAAGTAGAGAGATTTTGTAATAGTAAGATTGTATTTAGTTTTGATAACCTTACCTGGGAAATAATAAATTTACACAGCAAAGTGAAATCTGCGTATGTACGAGTAATAGTACGTACATGGAAAATATTTGGTAATTGGTTCGGGTACATTATATAATAATAATAATAATAATATATGTATCTATGTAGAATGGTACAGCGTGTACATAAGTGCAGATATATTGTATCGCTACCTATACTAATTCCAGTTGCGTTACATGAAAATTTATAATTCAAGTCGAGCGAGCTGAAAATGATTCTACAACTTTTGTTGTGCAGTGGAACTATTAGGCAAGTAAAAAACAGGACAATATAATGAGCCCGAAGCACAACATCTCTTATATCGGAAGAGAATAGACCAATAATCTACACTATTGGATCGTTTTTATTCGCTTAATCAGAATTAGTTCAATCCGTAACTGACACATACATCAACTATACAAAACCAGAGGTTTAACTACACTACGCAACGCATCATGCAATCTCTTCCCTCTTCTGTCTGTCCGTTCTTTAGATTTTAAACTTCAAATCTTTTGTATTCGCTGCACTGCTGCTGCACGTACAAAATAATATGTTATTACTACACACACATATCCCAAGGTATTTAATATTATTATTATTATGAACTGTATCTACCTACCTATAAATTATTTAGCACGCTGCATCTTTATTTTATTGCTATTGCTCATATTATAACACAAGATGATAAGCAACAAGTAAGCGAGTTACTATCTCCTGTTTCCTATTTCATAGGACTCTCTGAATTTTGTATTAGCTCAGGTTTGCCTAAAATTTACTTTATCTTTTCTACAACCACTCTATTAGCCACTACATAATAGTAGGTAGCAGATATGTAAAATGTACATACTTAATAAGTAAGTAAAGGAACAGCAATATTGTAGTAATATACTTATATTAATGACTGGTAGGAGTGAAACTGCTTGCTTTGTTAGATAAAAGTAAGCAGTATTAGTGTTGGTAAAGTAAATCTATGTATTCTTGGTTTATTTGTCTGGCAAAGAGAATCTGCGTGCATTTCATTGTTGTTGCATCGCATGATCCGATCTAAAAGATAGCCAACCTTCTGACAATGAGTGACTTTAGTAAGTTGTGTAGCTTAGTTGCAATCTATATGTGCCAAGTAATGGAACATTCAACAGAGAAGAATGCAACTAGAGGAATCTGATCTCTTCAGTCGGGAAAAAGACCTCAAGGCACAACCACAGCTCCTTTACACGTGTTACATATAAAATGCAAAGATGACGGTAAGTTTTGTTAAATCTTTACTTGACTTTGATTTGCTGACGGTGAGCGAGAGTATTTATTCGAGGTCTGTCTCAGGACAGATCTGTGATCTTATGTCATGTACATCTTAGCATTCGCATCTTGACATCGCATGCCAGTAATGCATGCTATAATATTATAACCACATATAACACAGTCTAAGTTTCATTCTTATTAAGTAATTGTACTTTCATAGAAACTTGAAAAACTCGATATAGTGAGTACTAGGTAACTACAACAGTATACTAGCAAAGAAAGAAAGACTATACTGACATGCCAACTAAAGTTATGCAGGAGCATTAGAAGGTACATCAATTGTACCTTATAGGTAATCTTATTACTAGTCCACCAGTACTATACCGGACGAATACATAATATGTCAAAGGTACAAAGAACAATCCGGCATTGAAACAATGATTTCCATAAATCATGGAGATAATTTCAAGCTATCACAAAAATTATTCAGTGATGTAGCATCCAAAATTGTGAACAGTGAACAGTGATCTACAGAATAAAATTTACTATCGCTTTCAAAACCAGGGCAAAATCGCGTTTTACATAACATCCCAGTAATCTACAAATCTTACCAGACCACTGCCTATGCCACTTACATATATTCCAGAATAATTTTGTATGTACCAAATAACCAGTATGGAATAAGTCCAGTAGTATTGTAGTAGTGTACGTACAACAAGAGTGTAGGTACCTGCATGACTAACAAAGGAATGACTGACTTTCAGTCATGAAGTGTAAGTAGTTCTGAGGAAAGAGTGGGACTTTAGGAATAAATTGTAAGTAGGACTTCCATCCGCTTTGCACACATATGGTATGACATAAAGAGAAGAGCTCCAAACAAAAGCAGTTTCCGAGTTCTCGATGAATGCGGTTCAAGTTGACGTGCAAGAAGAAGAAATAAAAAGTAGACTCGTCGTTCTTAAGCGTGGTCTTGCTGAACTTCCTTGGACTTACTGCACAGACTGCTGGCTTCTGACTGACTGCATGAAAAAGCATTTCGATCCTCATGGTTAATGGTAATGTCTCCCAAAAAGCTAACCTGCTTTCCTCTTCTTACTACTGCAATCTACCATTATAATGTTATGTAGTTTCGGTAGGTAGTAGGTAGTTTATAATAGTAGAGAGGTGGACATCGGGGAATAAGAAGTCACAAAGATTATATGCACCAAAATGTTTTACTGTGGACAATCTTCATAATTCAAAATGTAGTTTAGCGAGTAGGCACGACAACTACTTCTTAAAACTCTCTTGAGTTCCAAAACTATGCGGGAAGATTGCGGACTTTGAGTTGTCATGAAAAAAGTCCTATATAGAAATGTACACTACTAATTTTTTGTATACATACATACTATACCTATACCGCAGAATAATTCAGTGTCACTTTAATTAATTCTCAAACTATGGGAAACTTATATGCAAATGTTACCAAAAAGTAAATACAAGGAGACCAATGACATTGCCAATGTTGGTTTATATTAATCGTCTGTGATAGCAATCTTTGTAATGTATACATGAAAGATGGATTCCTATTGTCTATTGTATTCAAATTGGTTAAAAGTATAGCTGAATTGCTGGTGAATACCAAACAAATGATACACGTATTTATTACCAGTTAATAATGATGAATGGCTTCAATTCTAAAAACAAATTCGTGGAAATTGGAGGAGAAATTGCAAATTATTGTAATCTTGATACATCTTTCGTGAAAACTAGAGACTTTTAAAATTAGCGGATCTTATCTTTCCAATTTTTGGGTTAGAGAAACATATTAAGGATTTATTAAAGAAATAAGAAGTGAAAGCAAATTGTTCCGCTTCTACTAGTCTATTAGTAATTGTAGAAAGCTTTAATATTGGGTGGTGTAACACAGTGCATGCAGACTGTAGTTAATAAATTTAAAGGTGAGGGCTTTCAAAATATCCATTACTTGCTTGTTTCCTGGTTAATATGCGGTTACATGAAAGAAAAAAGGCAAATGTTTCCGTTTTCTGTACTATAGTTTAGTATTTCACAAACATGATAAAATATGTAGATTCTGAAATAGTCTAGTCCTGATTGCGATATTTCATAACTTTTATTATATAACATACTCGTAGTATAATATTATGGTACATTTATTTTTAGGTACGAAAGCTTTGGCTTTAGTCATGCACACACGTCATCAATATTAACAGACACATGAGTATTTCAGTATACATGTGTATGCAGTAACATAAATCAAAGCTCAGCATTTGAAATGGAAAACTCAATTTGCATTTCAATTATAGGATAGATAATGTAATTACACTGGGCAGTCACAACACAATACTCATACTCGGGAACAAAACAGAAAATGGTCAATGACGCTTGTTGAAATCATAACTCATTTCATTCGGCAGACTATTAAACGTTATAGCATTTCGTATTGACTTTTAATGACTTTGGCATAGCTGCATAACAAGCTATAATTGATAATGAAAATTACTCGGGATTTTCATATTTATTTGATTTTTGCATAACCCATCGGAAGTTGGCTTGGGGGAATGACTCGTGTATATTTTTTATAATTACATGAGCACAAATAGCAAATACCTGATCGTATTATACTAAAGTGCAAATCATATTTTCTTTCCCTTAATACAATTTATTTTCCAGAATTTTATGCATGACACTGTTTGGCATACACAGTTATTAAAATTTAGTGGTGATTCAAGTTGAACATTTCGATATTTAAATTCATGCGAAATGGTATTGACTGAAAAAATTAAAAGAGACAACCCAAACTATAATTATTTTATGTTTTAATATTTCCAGTTGTGTTCCAATGTAACTTGAGATAAATACCGGTTCTGATTTACCGCATGAATGTTTTGTTTCGCCTTGCAGTCTGTGGTATGTTATGTCTGTCAAGTGAGAAAGTCAGCAGCGACCGTCTGTTCTTTCCGTCCCCTCGTCTCTAATCGTTATATCAGTGGCATTAATGTCTCCATCAATTGTGTGATGAGTGGACAGAAGTGGGAACTACACGGAATTAAAATGCAATTTGCAGAACCAAAGCGAAGTAAATCTAGAAATGAGTAAATGGAAGCAATAATTACGGCGAGATTTTAATATGCGAGACCTATGATTAAATTTTTGGTATTTCACGCTATTATTATTTACGTGCTAGGAGTTGTAAATGCTGTGTAACAGTAATTTTGTCAATAAATATATAGAGGCCATATATCCAAATATGCACTACATAAAATATACTAATACCCACCTGTATGTACTACCTTACCTAGCCATTGCAGGCAGAAATTTTGTAGGATACATGTGCATATCGAGGGAGCACAATATAATTATAGCCAAACCTATGTATGTAGTTTTGATTTGAACTACTAATAATAACTGCCACATACATGGTAAGATTATGTAGTCAGTATTTCTCTCCTTTCCTTTCTTTTCCGAGTTAATTGCAGGGCCAAGAAAAGACATTTGAGACGATAAGTATTAGCTAGTTGAGACTGTATGATGTTACTTTAGCACAACCAAACCTAATTTTCGGAAAATATTGAATTTCTTTTTCTGAAAAATTGAATCTTGTATTCGTATTTTCATGTATACTTGCTAGTGCGTAATAGTGGAGACAAAATTGGAGTGAATATATACATAAATGTGTATTTTTCTCTACTTGTGCATCCATATTTATAAATGACATAGTTATTATTAACTGTAATTGTATTAACATTACGGGATTGGTGCTCAAATAGATGTTAAAATTAAATACCAAGTTATTCAAGAATAATGACTTTGCTAGAAATGAAGCATACTACAATAGAAGTAAAAATTTTAAAATAGACACAGCGCAGCGTCATTTCCTGAATTGCTATGACTTACGTTAGTCTGTTGTGTGATGGCGATGGCAATGTGTTAGCTTATACATAATCACAGTCACACCACAGCAATAAACAAACGAAGTAAAAACTGTATAATAAATTCTGCATGTATCAACAAGCACAATAAGTTTGACTTTTAGTAGGAAAAAATTAAGTGAATTTCTAAACTATTGAGCTTTCTGAAAATTGGTAAATGTTTAAAAAAGCTTTAGCTTTCTTAGCAGGCTTTGTAATGTACTACATATAGTTGCCTGGCAATATTTTTAGGCAATGTTGCTTCCTGAAGCTTGAAATTTCATATATCATGATATTTGAATCAAAATTTATTCAGTGTTACCGATCTTGATAATTATTCCATAAGGACGCACAAAGTGAGCATTTCGCTTCTTGAGACGGCAAAACTATGTATTACAGAAGAATCTATGAAACCAATGAATTCTATTAAGCTGAAACCTGGTGTATGAATTCCCACTTCAGCATTAGTAAGACATTTATTTTGTCCATACTTCTCAATCCGAATCCATAATGATGCATAAGTACATAGCTAGTGGTAATACAGTAATAACATGGCGAAAGGAAAAGTATTCTTGAAAACACAGTGGCAGTTACCGTTGTTGTAAAGGGAAAGGGGAGATTGAAATGAGATTCAGATAATGTTTCCTCTGTATAGGTTGTAAGTATCCTGTAAGAGTTTTGCAATAGGAGTTGATTATAGTAAATATGGGAATTCAGTTCTGAATCCATTGTGAATGTGAATGTGATGCAGGGCAATAGGAAAGGGAGGCTAGGGCGCTGTAAGAGGCAGGCAGCGACCTTCCAAGTCCCCAAACATCAATTTGTATTCAAGCCAGGCTGATTGAAATAGCAAGTGTTTTGAGTTTAGATTGGAGGGGATCCATTGTCGTGTCGATTAAAAATCAATTTGAGAAAAAGGTCATTCTCTGGCAGGTACGCGAGATGATTTCACTTATCCATCTACTACGCACAATATGTTTCACTAACTATTCAGACAGGAATTCATTGGATTTTACTGCAGTGTGTGTATAGGTTGGTAAGCACTTTGGCATAGTGAGTTAGCGAGCGTGTGTGCTATATAATAACTAAAGTACGAACTATTTACGAAGGAAATGGATTTGAGGGAAGAAGGAAGAGGGATTGTGGAGAGTGTGATGTGCTGAGAATGAGATGGGAGTCTCGTAGCAATTTTAACCCGACTTTTCTTGCCTGGCCTGGCCTGGCTGGCCTGCGATTCAACCACGAAGAAGACATGGGGCATGCATGCAAGAGTAGCTACAGAAATAATAATGTTGGTAATAGACGAAATGATAGAAATGCCCTATTGTGCTCCGTTTCCATTTGTAATTTTACTGTCTTCTGCTGATACATAAATTGTATATACATACTTATCGTAGTTATTCTGTAAAATATATACAACCTCATTATATTTAATAGTATATAGCTATGTATATTTATGTATGTATGTAGCTACCTGCTATTTGTCAGAAAGAAATGGTTTGTTGCTGGGTGAGTCGGTTGGACTAATCTGTAAAAGTGTGGAATGAATTGTTATTATAAAGAAGGTATATATATTATATCCTAAGTAGCTTTAGCTTCTGCTCCTATCCTATATTAGTAGTACTTATATTATGAGAGTTAAAAAAACTACTCTGACTTGACTTGACCATTAATTTCAATTTTTCAACAGATTATCAACTTAACACAAGTCACGAATGAAACATTTGTAAGGGAAAGAGTTGAATTGCTCTATTCATAGTGACAATACAATTCCAAGTCACTTGCTGCCTTTTCCTCCACTCTTTTGTTCCTAAGTATTTCTATTATTGTGAGTAGGTACAAAGTAGACAGAAACTTATTTATAAGTGAGTAAAATGTAAAAAAAAAGTCAGAGAACTAAAGCAAGGCAAAGGAGCTGATGCGGGAGGTTGACGAAAAGAGCATCTTTCTCAATTCTTGCATTCATTTCAAAAATTTCAACTAACTCATCCTTTCTTCAGTGGGATGTATATAGTAATGTGGCTGTGCTCAGCCAGTTCTGCCCTGTGCTGGTTCTGGTTTGTTTGACTGGATGGGGAGATGACGATGGGACGAACGGAACTGCTTGTCTCATCAGTAGGTCGCATTCGCAGTGCACCTGATGCTTCTTCCTTCTAAATCCAAATCCAAAATAGCCTTTCATTACATCTTTACGATGAAACCTAAAATAAGTGGCAACAATACATTTTTTATGGTTATCTATATTATTTTGTATAGAGGAGCAATTCTTAGCAGAGCAAGCAGACCATTGCACTCTCATCTCATCCTTAATCCACTTCAGTTTGTATAGTAATAGCCAAACTTTTTATGTTCTTTTCTTCCGTTACTCCTCAATGAGTTTTGGAAAACATATTTATGTATACTTTGATAACATTTGTTTGGAACTTGTCATGCAATGTTATTCTTTTTTGTCAAGGAATAATTTAATAGTTGCTTATTTACAACCTAACCGAAACCAAAACATTTTGTATCCCATGGAATCTTTTCAGCATAAACATAAGTTTTACTTGTCTAATTCCATTCGAATGTCGCAATTTTTGAATGAATTGCATAATTGATGTACATATAATAAATAGTTACGGGATTATGAAAATTTAGATTTAATGTACATGTTTATCAGGAACTACTAATTGTGTAATTATAGTCGAATTATGTTATTATGTTGAAGTATGGAGTTAAGGTTACAAATTATAAATAAATTACAAGTGCAGTAGAGTACATCCATGTCCGTAGCACAAGACATGACACCTGTTTTACATCATTCAACATTTACCCATGCCAGGCCAGTACCATTTTGTGTAGTGCTTACATGTTGTATTGATGGAGATGCATGTACATGTTTACGAGTGTAAATGTTATGTTGGCTGGATAAAGCAGTTTAACTCTTTTAGTCTTACATAAAACTACGTTACCCTTAGTTCACGATTATCTCTTGTCAGTTCCCACGATTTCTTCGGATTTTATCTGTCTAATTTTTTGCGTCTCTGCTTCTCTAGCTCTTATGCTGGCTTTAGAAATTATTTATAAGATGGGAGAGAACTTGTGCTCTGCTAAATAGGTCATTCTTTCCTTTTTATCCAACAGTACCAAAATGTACCTTCGTGTTGTAGTTGTGGCTGCGATGTTATACTTACATGGATGGCCATGCTAGTGAAGTAAGTAGGATATGTACACGAAAGCCAAAGCCTAGCTATTCTTTATGTTCCATTACATTGGCTGCAATTTTCCAGAATCTTGAGTAAAGATTAAGTCTTCTTTTCTCATGACATGGACTAAAGGGATGTTTCGTTTCGTTGCTTCATGTAATAACCTTATGATGAGTATGATGGCTAGGGGCTACTGAATTATGGATATAGCATCTTACGCTGACTGCTGCTGGCTGGATGACGATTTTGATGATGCATGAATACACCTTACTAATGTAATACTAGAAGGAAGGAAAGGATAAGAAATTATACGACATTATCTCTTAGCCCAGTTAACTATAAATACTTATACCAAAACTGAAAACACTGTGGCTCATATTATACTATTATCTCCGCTAATATGGATGCTTGACGTTTCGTGCATTACCACTATACCTTGAAATCATATTTTATACATACTGAAAATATGTACTCTGATGTAGTAGGTAGGTTTGTGTTTTGCCTGTCCTATATACCTTTACCAAACTTTGACCCTAATAATGAAAAACTTGTCTAAATTAGAATCTGCTCGCTATTAATTTTGTGATTAAAAATTACTCCTCAAACTGAGGATTTGGAATTTCGTTTATTTTTTCTGCTGCTGTGTACCTGTCCATTAATAACATATTTAACTGTGCTAAATTACTGTTTCTACATGCAATATTCATGCGATTTATAATATAACGTAAAATAATTTGTACTTACTGTTTTCCTACTCAAGTAATATTCCAAATTACAATAATTAAAACTAAAACCAAAAATTGGTTCAATATTTCCTGAAAACCTGAACCAAGTTAGAGAATTAATATACTTATTACTATGTCCTACTTAATTAATTAGAAACATATTGTGAACCAGTAAGACCTACATTATGTTAGCTCTAGATAAGTGCTTATTAATATCATCTTGGACATATAAATATATACGGCATAAAATATAGATACTCGTTAAACTTGTTCTAGTATATTTCCTAAGCTAAAATAGAAAAGAGCGCAAGATATACGGGTACCTAGTCTACTTATTTGACAACAGTGAACCTGCACAAACTGAATTTGTGTTAGTCGTCAACACATTCTTTAGAATTTTTTGTCGAAAGTCTCAACTTTTGCCTCCTCATGACTTAGTAATGAAATGTGGAGCAGGAGTTGCTGAAGGAAAGACATCTAACTAGGAATTCGATTGATGAAAATGTGAAGGAAGAGCAGAGACTCTTTAGAGCTAAGGACGAGCTAATTTTTATCTTGAATTGAAGCTGAAGCCCATCACAAAAGATATCCTAGGGTGTTAGAAAATAGAATTTTTTATGATTTAAACAAAAGAGTAGGAGTATTTTCTGTATTGTAGCGAGAGTCGGATGTAGAATGCCCCATGGGGACATTATGCTATGCTTTTGAATATATGTAATTTGGACGCCCTC
Source organism: Tomocerus mixtus (assembly GCA_034694165.1). Classification (NCBI taxonomy): domain Eukaryota; kingdom Metazoa; phylum Arthropoda; class Collembola; order Entomobryomorpha; family Tomoceridae; genus Tomocerus; species Tomocerus mixtus. The sequence goes on along the minus strand of JAQFYC010001989.1, from coordinate 9,760 downwards.
TGCTCATGCAGTATCATTTTATATTCAAGAACCAACCCTGCACCTAATAATGATGCACAATATAAGTAATATCCTGCACACATGTATGCACATGTAGGTAGTTAAATAGTAATATATTATACAGTATAGTACAATCCATCCTTCTAAACAGAATAAGTAAGTATATCCATATAGTGCAGAGAAAGAGGAAATATTGAGAATTTCTTGTCACTCGCATTTTCTTTCCCTTGCACCATTACCACACAAAGTGCAGCAGCAATAACAGGAAGGAAAGTAAGAAAACAAAATAGAAATGGGGACGCGGACTCCGGGATAAAGTAAGTTCTGTTTCTTCCCTTGCTTGGCTTATTTCCTTTTATCCTTCTGTGCGTTATGATATTCTTTCTCCGCGATTTTGAGTTGGTGGATGTGAAACTGAGTGAGTATGGAGTAAGAACCGTGGAATGGAACTTCAACCAACGAAACGGTAAACGCAAACGGTTAGTCAGTCAGATTAGGAGTTGGAGGTTGAAGTTGAAGTTGAAGGTGCAGAGCTAGTAAACGCCTAATGTAACAATAAGTAAGATATTATAGGGAGGGCTGAACAGGGCAGAACACAACTTATATATTTATGTACAGTTGTGAAAGGCAATATAAAAATGTAACATTTTAGGATTTTAGTAAGAAGGTGCTTTGTGTTGAGTGTGAGTAGTTGCAAGTTGCAAGTTGCAATGCATTGCAGTGTAATAAAGTGGGCTGCGAAATAAAAGAGAAAAGTGAGAGAGAGGGTTGTTTAGCTGTAGCTTTGGTTGGTAGTTGGTAGCCTTAGCGGGATGACGTTGAGGAAAGGACGGGATCAAGTTTCATCTATAGTAGAGCAGCTCCTCATCTCCTCACACTCACTTCACTCCCGTCGAGTCGTCTTAGAAGAATTGGAGAACAAGGACAAGCGGCGAGTAGCAGTAGCAAGCACTTTGCAATAACGATTCAGTCTTGGATGTATGTATCTTACCTTCACTAAAGTTATATTTATACAAACAATTTGGCCCAGTCGAATTTCAGGAGATTGTGGCATTAGGGCAACCCCTGGGATGATTACACTCTTTCCATTAGAGCATTGCATCGAATTGGTAACGGGTTCTCCGAGGAAATGACCAATTTGTCGCTCTCCCCCTGTCTGCCTGCCTTGGCCTGGTCTGGCCTGGTCTGGCATGGCCTCCACTCCTTTGCATGACATGACAACATCAACGACTCGACAAAAAATAACGGGCATTAGCAATTTCATGGTTCAACTTTCGACGATTGATATTGTGCGTCTTTCTGTGAAAGAAAATAATAGTGAAAGCCACACCGGTAATAATCGTAAGCTTATACTAACTTACGTTGCATTAGTAGCCAAGCCATACAGCTACTTTGCCTTCCATCCGTTCGTCAGCCAGCATCAGTCAAGTCAACTCAGTCCAACTCACACTCAAAACCAACTAAACTAAAAGCCTAGGGAGACAAAAAGCAGGTAGATAATACGACTTACTAATACTCACCCCTTCTTGGTCTTCTCGCTCCCTGCCTGTCTCTCACACAATCAGATACATAAAATATATACCTATACAGCAATACTAATGCAATATAACCACATTCGCTTGAGATAGACTTTTATTATGTAGTGATAGATATTTAGTAGGTATTCTTAAAATACCTAGCAGGCAATAACAGTTCATTTCATACGGCTACCTACTTTAGGCAGGATAATACATAGTACCACGCAATGCAGTAGGTAATAGTATTAATACAAGTGCTAATGTATTAGTATCTGCAACTTTGCGTCGTCAGAATACTAGCAGGTACTTATCTTTGTTGCCTGGCTAATGTTTAAGTGGCTATTCAACTTCTTCGACGTTTGCTAATAGACTTACCAGTAAATCGGGAGACTAAACATATTGAAGTTGAGGGAAGGGAAGTGGAGGGTAAACTTTGGCATACCATACCATACCACTTCACAGAAATCGGTAGGTAGCTAAGTAACCAAGGTACTTATCCTTTATTATGTAGCTAGTATCAATATGTAGAGCTACAGTGTTTGTGTTTAGCTTCAGTGTAATTGAACACCACACTATTTTGCTATACCATGTTGCAGCCACTAGTATAATTTGCAGGTAGTATGAAAGTTATAGGAAGTATTTAATGGACCGCTTTCACTTTTTGAAGAATTGTTGAAAACAAAACTTGAAGTTCCACTTTTACTCTTAATGCTACATTATATCAGTGGTATATAGGTACATTTATGGGATGTACATACTATTATAATACACAATAGGTACGATTAGTACTATTCAATAGAGTGTGCAAATCCGCAGATGTTAAAATATACTTTTACTTAGATATATAGGGAAATGCTACTTAATAGATTATAAGTAGAAAGCTTACGTATATTTAAAAGAGGTATTACTATTCAGCAAAAGTAAATATATACTTACTTTCACCATTGGTTACCTTTGAAGAAGTAGTATGTGTCTAGCCAACAGAAATCCTCTTTATAAGATGGTCAACTCTGCGGTTTGCTGATTTGGTTTGGTTTCATGTCGGACGGAAGAGTAGCATTTCTCAACGATTTGTTGCTTGCTCTTCTCGATTGCTGATGAACTGAGATGGGTTGGCGATGGCATGGCAGAGTGAGCTTAGCTCCTTTCTTGGTGTGCTTTGTGTATAGCGACTTTCTTTCAGTGAGGAAGAGACCAAATGTTTAATGTACCTTGCTTTGATATGGCTAAGTTAAGGTAGTTTCTGCTGTCCTGTCCTGCCATTCCACGGCACACCAGGCCAGTCCGAGCGCTAATGAAATGTATGAGATTTCCTATGAGGGAATTCGAATGAAAAGGGCTCAATGAGCTATTTCTTTCTACGACACTGCATGTTCCTCCATTTACCAAAGTGAAAAGCCTTTATCAAAAAGGAATCGTTCGTTTCTCGGACATGTTATGTTACCTGCAGCTTCTACTCGTCTCGAATCCACTCCAAAGTACACACACATACTCATAGTCAATTACTCCTATTTGCCGTGCAAGTGTGTAAGATCCAATTTCGGATAGTGCAGGAGAAAGCTTCAACAAGACAGAGAGCCTTCTCCATAACTCACCACTTGGAATAAACAAATAGTAGCAAAGTCTCAAGAGTTTCTTCTGCAAACAAAACAAGGGAGTCGATATGCAATATACAAACGAGTAAAGTAAAAGAATGATATTTGTATGCACAAATATTATTAATATATGCATCAATATGATATTTACCTTAGATAAGTAACTAACGTAGAATATCTGGCATTATTTATTGAACAATCAATAACATATTATTTGTCGGACAATAAATTGGTATTAATATTGTTGTAGTATAGAAACAAGTGTATTCTCAATACAAACTCATCTTTGTGCAATCAAAGACTTTCCAAATTTTGTTCACCAATTTGTAAAAAAAATTTCAGTTTGAAAAGATTTACTTACATAGAAGTAAAAAATAGTGAAAAAGCATTACGCAAAGTTTGTACTCACGTAGCATTTTAGCTAAATTGCTTAATACAATAATAGGGGGAGAGATCATGCTTAATTGTCAATATATTGTACTTGTATACCTATACATAGTACTCCTTACTCATGTACTGTACCGAATACTCCTTACAACGATATGAAAAGTACTTGCATAGATGGTGGCGTTGTCCTATAATACTTAATATGTATTTATGTCACTACGTTGGTAAAAATGATAAAGGAGAATAAATGAGATCATTGCACAAAGATAAATTGTGTACTATTTTGTAAACTGTGTTGATAGAAACAATCAGAATAATATGTCATGCTAGTAAAAAGTCAGTTTATGCATGTATTTTTTTGTATTTTGTGTAAACAAAAGAATTTGTAGGTTAGCATTAAATAGCTGCTGTTTGCCTAATCACTTCCAAGAACTCATTATCAGTTAGAAGCTAATTTGTATTTTTATGGAGAGAAATGTTCGTGTCCTCACTGATTGCTATAATAGTTAGTGCTAATTGTAACAATTGCCTATAAAGATGGGGATTTCCATTATGCATAAATATAATGAGTTGTATGCATAAGTAACTGTAAATATTTAGTAGGGATTGTAAATATGTATTAAGTAGGGAAAGGATGGGAGAAAAGACAGCATGTAAAGCAAAGCAGAGGAAAGTTGGGAACTGGAGTGGAAGGACATTCCAGGCGGCTACTAATTGTGAAGCGAAGAATTTTGATGCTGTCGTCCTCATAGTTAATTCATAGGAGAGAGAAGAAAACAATATAAAATATATTAGAGAGTCGGTTGTATTCGTCTCCTACAGTAATTACACAGTCTCTCTTATTCACAAAGATAGTTTTGCCACCCTAACCCATCAATCATTCCACTCGTAAGTGCTCAAGGGATACAGAGTCGTGCAATTCCGCACTCGGCTAACATTTTCTACTTGATTCTCCGAAAAACAGTCACGCTATTTCCCCTCTTTCCATATTTTTTCTCTATCCATCTCTCTTCTCTCTCCTTTTCCCTTCTAACCATCCAAATCTCGAGAGATTTTTTAGAGCCAACAGCGGAAAACCTTGCTCGACTTTGGTCCAATTCCTGTGTTGCATCACTGATTTCTACTTCCACCACCGCTATATCTGTACAGCTACGAAACTACTAAATATTTCCAAATAGAATACAACTTACCGAGCTACCCATCTCCAACAACATTTCTAACTTTCTATAATATTTTCTACCCTTTTCTCTGTTTGATCTTTATAGGTATCTATACACAATTTTAGTATCACCATTTAAAATAGAAACTGTAACTACTGTGTACTTACAATGGTACTACAGGTTCCTTCTACTATCTAAACACTTTGCACCACTTGCTTAAAACTAACAAATGCATTCAATGGCGAATGGTAGTAACAATAAAGTGCAAGATCTATGTACAAATGCTTAAATACCTTATATCTATATCATATTGCAAGAAAAATTTGTAAACATTTATAGTTAGGAACCTACAGCGAATCCAACGAAAAAGATGCTATACATCACTTGTAAAGCGTTAATACAGGTAATACCCTTAGTATTTCAAATAACCATAGAAAAGCAATAAAAGCATCAATAGGTTAGGTAGAAGGGTTTCGCATAATTTTAAGCTATTCTAAACATTCTCTGCCTATTGAAATATAGAAGATTCGAGAAAAATATCGAGTTTAAAAAATCCAAATAGATAGAAATGCTTTCACTTTGTTCTTCTGGAAATGCCGCAGATATTTTTAACCCTGGAAATAGTTTTCGTCCTTATGTTTGCTTTTCTTTATAGTTTATAGGAAAGTGAGTCAGTGCATTTGTCTCACTCGGTTTTTTCTGTTTTGTGCTTAAGTGCATAGTATGCATTGGTAGGTATCTAACAAATACGATGCTAAGATTTCTGTTGTGAGGAAAGGGATATACAAATACTACTAAGGGTTGTAGTAAGTAGACAGACACAAAGCTAATAGTAATTTAACACCAGTCTTTGCTTTCTTCCTTGTTTCTTCATTTCAATCCTTCCCCTTCATATATTCTCTGGGAGTGTGACTGTCTATCTCATTCCCGTCACTTCATCTCCCGCCCGTTTCCTCCACTTCCATAGTTAGCTCTCTACGATTCCTCAATTAACAAATTTGCCATCAGCTCCCCAATATGCTCTTCATCATTAGTCTTCTCTTTCCGCCTGCAGAATGTTAAACTTAAATCATTCCCTGGAACACCCTACTACTCTTTCCATATACGTGAGGTAGTCTTCGGTTCCGTTTTCCATATTTTACAAGATACAGTCAAACCTGTTTTAGTGGACACTGGACACGCATTAGTGGAAGTTTTGACTACGCTCCCTGAATTAGTAGTGTAGGAGACTTTACGGGACCCTGTAGCAGAAAAAGCGTCACAAATGCCGCGACAAGGCGTGAAACAAAAGTAGACTCCCAGACATAAATAATAACACGGATGTATCTATTTTATTCTCCAGACTACTGTGTTAGTAGGAACCTGCCTACAAGGGGCGAAAATGCTCAGGAATTTGGTGTATACTAGAGACAGGTTTGACTGTATCGAATTACTCGTCAACAGAATACTGTTTTTCGCAAGTTAAAGGGTAATACTATGATTATTAGTTAATTATGTCTATTATATACTGTTTAATTTAATAACCATTTTCACCAGAAATATTAAATTGCCAGTCAATAAATAATGCACACAGTGCACATAGCTCATATTCTAAGCGATTCTTAACAGAATGGCATTTACAAGTAAAATGTTAAATCCCAATTTGAAAAATAACTGCATCATTGACAGGATTAAGGATTAAGGATTAACTTGACAGGATTGCTATTAATTGCAGAAAATTTTACAGTAATTTAAGGTTAGCTGCAGTCTCTTATGGTATCTCAACTAGACATTTTTTGCTTTTCAAACAATGATTCGTATGTAATTGGTGTAGTACTGGATACAGCGGAAAAATAAAGCATGTACTATATAACTCCTTTCCGACTTCATTTAAAATATAGGTAGTACATAGTCATCAGTCTTAATACAGAACAATGAACGATTTAAGACCTGCAATCCATATAAGTAAGATAACACTGAATCACATCTTTGTGGGTTGAGTCTACTATGTTATGTAAGTGCCTAATATGTAAAAAAAACAGTAATTACGAGAGACTTAAAATACTAAGTAGGTACATATACCTACTAATATAGAGCGTGCGTAATTATGTAGTTATTTTAATCCGCTTTGGGACATAAACATTTATCTTAGCACTTGTAAAGAAGTTCTTACTCACTTGCATTGACTGTATACTAATATAGGCTTGCATTCTGCGAACAAACCATAAGAAATGAGAACGTTATGGTTGCTACATGATACACACATGGTTTGACTCTTCATTAATCCTCTGTAAATTAAATGATAAACTCTTGTTACGCAAAATAAAAGTCTATGATTAATTACGGCAAGCGAACAGTTAAACAATGTTGTAAACTTGGTACTCTGTCACTCATCCTCGGAGTGGAGTTTCGGAAGGTCTACGTGCACCCACTATTACTAGTTATGTTAGCTATGCAGCAAAAATGTCATAGATTGTGTTACTCATTTGTAGCCATTTGAATTAGGTTTACAAAGATTTTCTGCTGCAATAAATTGAAACACCGCTTACGCACCAATTATTTTAATCAAGATGGTAAGTGAAACTACAGCAATCCGATTCCTAAAAAAATAGTAAAAATAATAACAGCAAATATATAAATACAACATTAAAAAAGTTGTTAGTTGTTAATAAATGCATGTATACAGTAGAAATTAAATCATCTTTAATAGTGTGGGTGGACTGTGGGTGGTGTGTACCTGATATTCGTACTTCTGATGTGTACGTATCTGTATATATATGCTTTACGTATATTATTATGGAAATAAAATAGGTTGAAATATTGTACAGTATTCAACCTTACGTGTTAAGCTACATGAATGTAGATATCTAACAATAGCATGTTTAACTATAGTAGTACTATATAAGTATAAGCGCAACAAAGAATTTCACTTTGTGTACGTGACATTTACAGAGTTCAGCAATATTATGTGGGTAACAAAATAAAAGTTGTCCATTTCAGAAATGTACTTTATTCTGTATCTGCTAGACTTTTAGACACGTTTGTCTGTACTCTGCTCTACTTTCAGTACAGAATAGAATTTGTACAGTGTACCTACTTGTGAACGATCTGTTAAATAAGTAGTAAGCAGCAGGTACACAGGTATAAAAAATTAGCCCGTCTATCAATACAAAATAGAATCTTTTAGTCTGTCGGAGCATTTTATATAATAGAAAATTGGAACAGTGCCGGAAAACTGAAACAGCTAATAGTACAGTACCAAGCAATCTTATTAATCGCACTCAGACTATACTCTAATCGTGTAAAATATTTTAAATAAGAATCATATCATACATTTAGTTCAGGAATGACGTGGGCATCATTATTAGTTGTTGAAACATATAGTCAATGCTGAGCGATACTTTTTTATACTAACATACCAATTGAGAGAAAAATAAAACCCAGCCGAATCATCACTTCTTTATCAATAATACGTTTTTGATTCTCAAGCAATAAACTATTTATTGACAATTAGTTTCCAAAATTGCACTTTCCATTGGCGTCTTCCAAAAATATATTATGATATTTTTTAAATTTGTATTATGAACCGTGACCTTGAATACCTAAAGCTCAGCTAACTGCAAGGAACAGTATTAGCTGTTACATTTTTGAAATAGGATTTATTGTAACAGGGTGTATTGGAGGAATTCGTTAGAGGATTAGGATTCACACTCACTAAGTGAATGAGACTAGTGAGTCAAGTCTAGTCAAATGATGTAATATGAAAAAAGGTTGAAGGGTTAGATTATAGGCAGAGGTACGTACCTAACTTTCCTATTTCATCTCACTCTGGTACACAAAGTTTGGTGGTGTGTCAGAAACTCACTTGTTATTTCCTCTCCACACCTTTCATGGTGTCTGGCTTCATCGTCGAAGACAAACGGAACTTAACTTGAGCTGGGAAATACTAAGGCTCTTATGTAAGGCCGTGAACCTAACCTAAATACATATTATATATCCTATAGATATATGTATAAACACTTCGTTTATCTTTCCATCCAATATATATATATTGTTAGGTAACCTATTCTATAAATAACGCTTCTCCTCAATCTCTGGTTCTGGTCAGCGTCAGTTGTTTCTTCAATATGATTTAGATGCCACCATATCAAATGTATTCTACTGTCATGTTGAAAAGATGCGGAGCAAAGAGGATTATAGACATATTTTTTCATTAACAAACAAAAACCGGGCAACAATGGAATAAAATGCCGTCCCCTTCTATACTGCAACATCAAAATCTTTTTCTTTCGACCCTTGTCACGAAATCACGTTCACGGTTTGCAACAATTAACTTAGTAAAGATAAACTTTTTGGTGATTTACAGTAGTAGCCTAGACGGATTTTTATACATGATGCATAAGGCTTGCCCATAATAATTTCTCCTAACCACTTGCTATTGCTAACGGCATTATTGGTATAAGTAGACAATAAGGCACCCATTCAACACTATATGTGTGTTATACTACTCTGTATCATTAGGCAACGTCAAATAACTGACACCGTAGCAAAAACATCATTCCAGTAAATCGATTATTGTAAATAATTTTTTACAATTAAATATCCCTCAATATTTTTGATACAATAAAAAGTGTAGTCTTCTATTCCGCTAAAAAATGAGTATCAATTAAAATCTATTCCAGATAGGGTATTAGTTTATAAAAACTACTAACTACATTGGAACAATTTCAACAATGAAATGTATTATTATACAAATAGCATGTCGTACCTTATGTATTCTTCTGGCAGAATACTGAACATTTATTGGCAACTGAATTTTGGCCATCCAGAAGTGGTGACGCGACAATTCCACGAAGCGACAATTCCACGAGCGACAATTCCACGAAGCGACAATTTCACGAGCGACAATTCCACGAAGCGACAATTCCACGAGCGATAATTCCACGAGCCACAATTCCCCTCCGCCACGACAAAAAATATTATATTATAATTGCGTCCGATGATATTACGATTTAATGGTACAACATTTAGGAACAATAATGTACTAAGTACCACATTCCTTTGATTGCTTAAACTTCGCAAGGAAACTTATAGTGGTGCTGGTGCTACATATATACTAGCG
>JAQFYC010001988.1:0-29019 GCA_034694165.1 Tomocerus mixtus | reverse complement strand
CACGTTCAATATGAACAGATGCGAATCAAGCGCGCGTCCGTCTGATTCATATTCTAACCATTGAGTCCTCCTTAAGCAAATTTTATATTTACAGGACACCTCATAATATTGTGCTTATAGTCGATCAATTTTTCATTAGCCTTTTGTTATGATAGCAATAATCATGTTTCTGGTAAAATACCGTAACGATTAAGTGAATATTATTAGTTAGTTCATTCCATTAGTTAATCCAATCAGAAAATATCCTATTTTAGTTATGTGAAACCGTACTGCTTGCATGCTAAATAAGCTGCCTACCCTTGCGTTTAAATCATATTAAGAAATACCTAGCATGTCATGATTCATGATGCTACAAATAATTAAAGTATTCCTTAACTTTCTTTTGAACCTGTCAACAGAAATTCTAGTCTAGTAAACAAATTTTTTTACTGCAATTAATATGTATAAAGGTTGGGCTGCGAGTTGCTTCCACTAACTTAACTTATGTCATTGTTGTTATTGTTATGCTATATCATCATTACTAAGAATAACTAAGAATAATGAAATGTTTGTTTCATTCCATTATTCCTTATAGTATGTACATATACTGACACTGACACTATAATTTTGCCACTTGCCTTTAGTTTCTGTTAATTGGAGATCTAGCTCTATAGTTGCAATTATTAAGTTGATCATCCTTTCCTTGTTAGACAGGTACTAAGATATAACTATACCATATCCCATATCATAACTGCGTATCATATTCGACTCTCGCAAATTATGTATGTCCATTAGTCCACTCCTGTACCAAGAAAAGTAAACATATTTAAAGTAAGTAACTGTATAGTAAAGTAGTTTGTAAAGTAGAGTAGAGACTATTAGAATTTACAAAACTATTAATTATTTTATGTTAACATACTTGGAAACATTTCAGCAAATTAGTAGATTCAAAATATAAGTAAATTCTAACAATAATAGTAGGCACCCTATTAAATAGATAACATTTACTATATGCTATTAAAAATTAGCCTCTTAATTAAGTAATGTTTAAATATTGCTTAGTGTGATTTGGGATGCAGTTGATGAATAACAAGTAACTAACAATAAGTAACCTATTATGCACTTATAAATGCCAATGCCCTTAATATTAAAGTTTCGAATTATCCTTGATCCTCGGCATTTCGGCACTGCAAAGTTGTTAGAATGCAAAAGTATGCCTACTTCTACTTACCTAGGTAGCTTATCTTACTCATAATCTAATTGATTGTAGTGATTGCAGGTATATTATTATCGTTCAATATATACATGCAATCAAAAATGTCGAAATATTTGTAAAGCTGAAACCAGTATCTCTACTAAAGGGAAAGTTCCTTGTAATAATATGTAAATATATAGGTAGAATAAATTTTAGCTGATTGTTAATATTTTCTCGGGCTATGATATCCAATCTATCAAGGATATTAAATGTTTGGGCAAATATTTTATAGCTAGCCTCCAATACCTTCACAATTATTTGTTTTCTTTCGTAGGTCGACCCTCTAGGTCACATTTGTTATTCTGTAACACACATTGTTTTCACAAGTAACACAAGAACACTTCCAACAATTGATGTTTGTGGTTCTGTATTTTGTATTCAAATAATAAAATAATATAGGTGAATGCATATGCATGCTGTGTTTATATTGTATTATTGTATGTGGGCTCTCTTCTTTTAATGATAAAGGTATGTCTGAAGAACAGCTTAATTAGTACATTCAATCTTGTTTATTAGAGATCGATGAACATTTGCATAAATAAGTAGGTAGTAAGTCTGCGAACAATGCATGTAATACCACATAATTACATTGCACTTTAACTGTTGTTTTCTGTGGGACTGACACAATAATACAAGTTCTAAGATTCAGTGAAACCTTTCATAAGCATATTTCGACCTTCACGAGTACGGAATACCCAATACCAAAATTGTGTAGCAATTATTTACATGCTATTACCTACTCCAGCTTTCAGTTTTGCTCTAAACGAATCATTGCATTGTACTCTTAATTTATTCAACTAGAGCGCATCTGAAAGCAATAATTATGTAGACCAGGATTGAAATTAGAACACGGATTTCATATAAAGGCGTCAATTAGTCACTGAACTAGGCAAACGTAAAATAATTTCACTTCAGGATAGCAATTCATTTATGGGTGTTTATTTCCTGATTAAAGAAATATTAATTTATCTTGATTAATATTAAAATGTACAGTATTGTAATCACAGTGTTCATTTAGTTTTGAGTTATATCCTACGCACAATCTATTGTGATATTAATCGTATTTATAATGAAGTATTAATATATATTAAATATTAAAATATACCAGCGATATCGCTCAAGTGGCCATCATGTAATTCACAACATAACATAGCACTCAAAAATGTAATTGTTGATATGGATTGCTTTAATCCTTAGTTTCAAATAAAGCCTTCTTACCTGTTTGTATGCAAATGTTTAAATAATATCTAGTGAAAATACATTAATTTTAAGTGGTACAATTAAAGATGCATGTTAAAGTGTACTCACACATAATATGCAGTTCCAATAATGGCATTGATATAAATAATTAAATGATTTAAAGTATCAATTTTACTATACTGTAATCACTACAACGATATATAATTGTCACAAAGTTGTAGTAGCATTTTTATGTCCTTGATGATAAGGTAACATTGTATTCCTGCATTTACTGTTGCACCATGCATCCTACACAATGTACATTCATATCATAACGTATTCCTCGTCTATTATTAATACAGATTTTTTCAATGCTACTTAAATGTTATCTACTGTACACAATACACAATGATATGTAAGTCTAGCCGAATTTAATGCATACTTAAAAGTTTTATATAATAAATAAGTCAGTGCTTGTGCGATGGTTAGAGGTAAAAGTCACTCACTCTACACAATTTTTTATTTATTATGCAAATTAAATTCATTCTATGCACATATAGTATGGTATACACATTACAATTACATCTAAGCATAATTATGGTTGATATGTAGTGATGTATTGTTACAAAGTTGCAGATAATCCTGTTAGGATTATTTTCGGTTGAATGATGAATAACAAAGGAAGGCTATTACGTTTATAATCATTTAGTTGCACTATTACTTCCACTTTTAAAATCTGGATCAATAAGGCAAAATGGCCGTCAAGGCCTCTAAACCCAATGACGGCTTAGTCAGTATAGCCAAAATTGTACCATTAAACCTTCTGTTGGTATGTAGGCCAAAACTGAACCCCGCAAAAATAAAATGTTGAATTACTAATATTACCACGGCACCATGAGATTTTTGGGAGTTTATATATTTTCCACTTGTTTATAAATGATAAATAACTCAACTGAACATTGCAGTGAATTTAAATTTTATTTTCGTCAACTTTGAGTCAAAAATATCACAGTTGTCCAACTTTTTGGAAATTTTCAAGATAGTAACCACATTATCTAGACATGCCAGACGACAGACCTAGAAACTTCGGAATTTGACCCACCTGATTAATAATAAGAACCCACCTACAGTTAAACATGCATTTAGTGAAACTTGCTTCGCATTGTTTTGAATCTTCTTTACAAAACAGATCTTTAGAAAACCATGGAGAGGAAATGGAAAACCACATGCATCTGCTTCCACCCACATTGACCTACCTAGAGTCTATTTATAATAGCATTATATTATAATGACTCACTTTCTTACAGAGAACAGGGAAGAGCACGAATACCTATATAACAATAGAAGGCACTAGAGCATGATAATTCTTTCTTAGAATTCATTCAATTGTATCTATAAAGGCACAATATTGCAAATTGCCCTATGCTTTTTGCATTACAAGCTTTAAAATAAAATATTGACTAATTACCATTTTCCGTAGCAATAACCAAAATAAGTAGCACTACTGTAGTTTCTTGTACGTATTTATACCATTTCATTACTCACACATGAAGATATATCTTGCCTTTCTTTTAATTAAAGTAGTGCATTTCATTGTAGCCCATATATTTGCATGCACATTTGGAAAATGAAAGTGTTAGCATTTCATTCCTATAATAATAGTTAAGGATGGCTAGGATGGGATGAAGCATTGAGGTAATGTGTCCTGGGAATAAGTTTAACATATTTATAATACTTATTGTAGACTAGACACATAACATATCCAGTGTTGCTTGCTGACTTGTAAGGTTTAAGCCCGAAGTAACGGAATGAAACAGTAATCGTCTTCCGAACCATGTTTTGATGACTTCAAAGCTAACAATTTGTGCAATTTTATGACCTAGGTACTTATTAATCCAACCAAACTCAAGGATCAGTCAGACTGCGACGGGGATCTGATTTGCGTCAATTGAAATCGAAACTCAAATAGAAAGCAAATCTTTTATTTGCTAATTTTACGCACACTTTGTATGCAAATATGTGTTTATTAGCGCTACACTTTACTCCCTACTGCAATGCAGGCATCAGATTATTTGTGCAGAGATATAGTACACAGTATAATCATTATGCTGACAAACAGCTTATTGAGGGGCCTTCCTGTTTTTGAAGAATGCATGTTTGGGGTTTGACTTTGACTGACATGTTTTGCTGGCCGTTTCAACTCAACTCTGATTGAGTAGCATGCATATTCGTGAACTAATCTAATTTTCTCTACCTTTGATCACTGATAATTACTTTGCAATAGGATCCATCTCTGAGTATACCATTCCACCATGTACAACAAATTAGTGCTTTCCTGTCTCTTGTTGCAGAATATTTACTCTTTATATTTTCAATGTCATCATATGTGTTTCCATTGATCTTCTCTAATTTCAATACGTTCTCCTATCTGTAGCTGATGTTCTTCGACTTTCCTCGCGAAATACAATCGACCTTGTAAAACTTTTGCATACATTATAATACTGAAACTTAATTATTCAGGGGTGACCCTGATCTGATGAAAGTTTCAGTACATACGCTTCATACGCACAGTCTATCGCATTGGTGACTATGGGATAATATGGGTTCGTACATCTTACGTAACCAAAGTATATTTACAAACTTTCCAACTCGCTAATGCTCCCTTTATTTGAAAAATGACGAAAACAAGGAAAATAGTCTTGAATTTTGCCTGAATTTCACCCATTTTATTTTTTGACGCAGAAAATGGCATGAAAAATACTTCGGTTAGTTTTACTTAAAAATATTCTCACTGTGGCTACAATATTGGCTCATTTGCTAAAAAAAATGGTGCCACATTTCACGAGTTCGTTGCAATAATGATTTAGGATTTTGCCTTTTACTATTTGTTTTAGTATTTTAGTTGACCGGTGAAGGATGCTTAGGCGGATATTCCATAAAACAGTAATTTATGTGGCTGTTGGATGTCCACAAAGATTTTACTGCCCTGGTACAACATTAATTTTTGTGGTTTACATGCTCATAATAAATCTACATTTTTACTTTAGTTAGCAATAATACTCCGAGTTGGCAATTTAGTTTACTTTAACTATGTTATACTATAGTTCTGGCGTTAGTTAGCTGTTAGCTTTAACATGTATATTTTTTGTTCCTTATGCTACAGTGTAGGGTAGAAGCCAAGAATCTGAAAGTTTTTGCAGACATATCCTATAATTGAATCAATATGTTGAACAAGATTAATGACTTCTCTTTGGGGTTGTTTGGTTTCGATATTTAATGGCCGGTCGGTTAGGTTAGCAAAATAAATAAATAGTTGAATAATGACAAATTTTGCGATAGAATAACTTTTACATGTTGACAGTGGTTGGTGTTGGTATGGCCTGAACCGCTTTGAGATGTGTGGTAATTGCCTTAGACTGTTACTATTTTGTAGTGCACTTAAGTATACATCAGCTTGACAGAAATATTACATTTTTGGTTGCAGAAGCATGCATACAGTATTATGCTATGCTATTTACTAATGCAGTGCTACACAGAGACGCATTCCATTGTAATTTTATAGTTTTGTGGACATTTAAATTTTTAGTGGTGTGGTTTAGTTGGCAATGCAATGTTGCTGCCTGCTAGCCTGCTCAAAAGCAAAATATTTATGTAAATGTTAATAAGTACAACATGCAAAATGTAAGTACC
The DNA here is from genome assembly GCA_034694165.1 of Tomocerus mixtus. Taxonomy (NCBI): domain Eukaryota; kingdom Metazoa; phylum Arthropoda; class Collembola; order Entomobryomorpha; family Tomoceridae; genus Tomocerus; species Tomocerus mixtus. The sequence continues at coordinate 22,916 of JAQFYC010001988.1, read as the reverse complement.
TACCTAAGTAATAACAAAGAGTCACAGATCAAAAGATTGAGGATAAACAAGGAAAACTAACCAAACCAAAAGCATAAGTTCGTCATGTAGAAATGGTTTGTTTTACCGTGGACCGTAGAGATAAAAAACTGTAAAGAGATTGCTCTTGCTCAATTCTACTTATTATATTAGTAAAAACGCTTGGCGTGTGCTCAGGTGGCCGGGTTATTGCAAGAATTCATAATGTCAAGTTTATAGTTCACTATCCATAATATATAATATAGTTAAGTAGGTATTTCGCTTTGTGATCTCTGATCCTGGTTTGTATACATACGTACACCTATAAGGAAGTCTACTACATATTATGTGTATTATTTATGTGTCAGTTGAGGACTGACAATGAGATTTATGAAAATGAGAGAAATACTTAAGTATGAATAAATGTTTGTTTGTGTCATGTTCAACTCTTGTTTGTCTATATTGTTGTCAACGTTTGTTTGGCTTAACCTTATCTTTTGTTCAGTTCGACTCGTCTCAGTTGGCGTTGCCACGGTCCTTACTTTTCTGCATGTGCACTGTTCTTTCATAATAAGCACAATAGCCATTAAAATGAAGCAATATACCATGAATTTCAATTCAGAAACAACGGTCTTTGTAATATTGTGTACATATGCGTAAATATGTATTATTATTATATCCCAACATAGTAGTAGCTTCAAAATAAATTCGTCACATTAACGAAATAAGCCATTCCAGTTAAAAACTCAGCGTATTTAAGTACACATATCAATAATAAGACACACTTATTTACCGTTTGCTTTCTCTCTCATAATTTTAAAAGTTGTTGTTGTTGGGTAAAATATTTCTGGTCCATTCTAATTCAATTTGATTTTTTAGATTTGATTACTAACAGGTATGTCACTAAACAAGTAGTAATGAAAATTCTACTGTCATTTTACTTATATATATGGCCATAATAATAAAATCGTGATATATTTTTGTAGATTAGTATTATGGCTTGAAATAGCAATTAAAATTATCGCTTTAAAATTTGGCATGCCAACTTTAATGACTACTTTCCTTTATTATCAACGACTACTCATTATGCAAATATTTATTTTAGTAATTTCGTAACAGATTTAGAGAAAGTTTGTTCATCACATTTACAAATTGGCATTAATATTCGTGCCCGTCATCGACCATAAAGTGAGGGTTGCAATTTAAAATATTTATGCAAATATTTATGCAGGAGAACTGAAGATTTTATTGATGGTTTGTTACGGCTATATGCTTCTTTACATAGAAGAACCTACCTATGGACATTTAAGTGCAGGTGCCATACTAAATAGTAAAAATCAGTCCAAGCTTATGCATTTATACACAATAATGAAAGCCACTACTATGGGCCATACCGCATGACAAAAATTGCAGAAGGGGTGATAAACTTCGGTTTAAATGTCCTGTCACTTATCCTCGTTAGGCGACTCATAAAATTATTATTATGGCCATAATATTTTATTAATGATGCTACGCTTTTTGTAGTGATCACAAAACACTTGCAATGGGGTCAAAATCTTTGCTTATACCACTTGCACTTGTCCGCACTCAAACAAATGCAAATGTATGCCTAATAGTACTGCATGTAATATCAAGTCTTTGCATCGTGCTACCTATTCGTGTCACGTAAAATATGCAAGAATAAAGAATTACGGAAACTTTTCAATGGATTTTAAAGTTTTTTTCCGCAACATTTCATAACTCAAGTTATTTATAGTAATAAGCTCGATACATAACCAAAGCGAAGCCATGAAATTATATTTGTAAGTATCCTGAGGAGTGACAAAATATTATGCAATACCTAACTAAAGCAATCCGAGAAAACCACTGGAGCTATAAGAAAGCCACAGCCATAACAAGTCGTGCAAGCAATTAAGGACAATAAATAATGTTTATGTTTTTCTCTTTTGCCACCATAAGACGTCTATGTCATAGGTATCTGCAATTTTAGATCGTAGGAGAAGTATGTAGTAAAATTCAAAGAATTACAATTTACAATGTCTTATAATTCTAGACAATTATTGGGCACTGACAACAGTCAGTAAGTACAATGTATTTTCATCAGAGAAACTAAAGTCGATAGTTACAGCAAGTTACTTATTTTATTACCCCTATTGTTCTCTTTAGTGTTGACTAGCTGACTACAAATAATGCAATTGGTATTTTTGTATCTCGTGTCTCTTTTTGTACTCTAATTATTGTCGTTTTGTCGAGTGGCATAGTGTGTAACCTATATAGTGAACTGGTGACCCAACCGGTTAAAATTTATTTTGCCATGTCATTACAATGAAATAATGTGACATTAAATAAGAAAGTTGAAGGCAACAAAAGCTCGAGGTGTAGTAAATAGTTATTTGAGGTGTACCTATAGTGCGAATTTGCGAATATGTGTAAAAACATATACTTCCACTGTCATAGAATTGGCAAGAATAACTCGCATTATAGAAAAATGAGAGAGAAAATTATTGCTTGAATAACTGCCTGGTGACCTAACGGGACTGATTTTTTTTTCCTTTGTCATAACCATAATGATAATAGGTTTTATTTCTAGTTATTAGTTTCCGAATAGGGAAATATGTATTGTGTAATGAATCGCGTTCTATAAACTATTTGAAGATGCTCCAGTTTTTTCTTGTAAATTAGTTTTATTGTAGGATTAGAATTAAGTACTGCTAAGTGTGGAATCCCTCTTTCCAATTTTCTTTTCTGTTTGGAACACTTCCTCTTACACGTAAAATGTCGATTCAGATACATTCAAATATTTTGACTGTACAACGGATCGAATTACTAATATAATAATAAATATCTAGTAAAAGTGTTATGTGGACGTATGTCCTTGTATCTTAAGTACAGCTAGGATATATTATAATAGTTTAAGTATAAACGGATCCTAATCTAATAGACACACTGCAGAAATAAAGGCATTAGTAATTTACACGGTGTAGTCTGGTGGGGTTTTGCATATCTGAAAGTAGGGAACAGGGTCATGCCCATGCCATGCATGCCATGCCAGAACAGACTCAGAGAGTTAAGTTTTGTTGCTGTGCTTGTACTGGCTTTAAAAGTGTACCTATAGGATACACTACTTACAGTGCAAAACTTAAACCAAGAAGGACGATTTTTTACTAGAAATTCCATTACACACAAAACAATATGCTTATTTCTATATATTGGCAACCTTTTTTCCTTGCTTTGCATTGATTTATTGCACTTATTATTAAGAAATATTGAGCCCAGGAAAATTTATGGGAAATTGAGTTCTGTGCTTAAAATAACGCATAAAATATTTCTGTGTTTGCATTTTGCAGTTGTGGTTTAATTGCATGTTTTCCTTATGAATGAATAAAAATAGCTGTAGGAACTCTCGAGTATCTTTATTTATATTAAAATTGGAAGAAATACATACATAGTAAGCTATTTATAGGTAACCTTGTAGTTTGCATGTAAGTATATTGACTTAGCGTATTGGAAGAAGTTGAATCGTATAAATAAATACAGGACGCAGCTAGGCATAAGCAAGTAATTCAAATCGAACAATGAAATGGAAGAGGAAAAGATTGTGCCCAAACTCTAAATCGTAGGAAAAGGTCCATGAACACGTATGAAACGTACACGGTTCATTTCATGAATCAGTTTGACGTGGATTGTGGATGTGGAATGAAAGGGAAGGACTTGACTGCTAACATTTATTTATTGGTACATTGTTAAAGCTATTTGGTAGGACTATGACAATAGGAGATTGCATGCCATGGCATGCCATGCATGTGTGTAAGTGTAATGTAAAACTAGAGCAAGTCGATCGCTTCGTATCGAAGAGGGCAACCTACATTAAATATCTCTTGGCTTAACTTTCGATACAATAGAAAATCCCAATGTGATTGGATTCGAAACAAGAATTTCATGGGCTGCTTCCCTCTACGGTCAACTTTGTTCTGTTCTATCGATGCAATTGAAAGGGATTGAGATTTGACTCTTAGACTCTTAGACTCAGACCAGACCACAATATCACATAAGAAATCCCATAGCAGGCGGAAAGACGCCATATTCAGCATTGTTATAGTTTAGTTACTTGATCGAGCAACTTTAGTTAACCCAGCATTATACTTTTGCCTTTAATGTTGAAGCTCCTTTACATTCTACTAATCGTAGTCAGAGTAAAAGTAAAAAATCAATCCTATCCTCTCCTCACTGTCCTCGTCCTCACTTGAAAGTAGAAGAAATATTAGCATTATCCATTGTGAGTAAAATGCAGATCATTCATAATGTATTGTATTATTATAGTAGACATGTAGAACGAAATAGGTAAAAAGGTTTAAGGTTTAATAACACAATTTGGTATACAATGTATTAAACAAAATGTTAGTTAATATATAAAATGTTAATCATCTAATAGGTTTAAGAACTTAATAATCCTTAAATGGAATATGGAGGTACATGTATCGTTTTGATATATGGTAAGTTAACTTTATAAGCTGACTTGACTAGACTAGACTAACGCTTATTACAAGAAGACTTGTTGAATACTGAAATCTAGGGCATTCACAGCATAACATTACATTGCACTGCAGAGGCTCTAAACAGTCTTTTGATAATGTATTCCTCGATTACTTTTATTATTGCATTATTATAACAACCTCTTACTTATTCTCTAGGCAGACTTTTGATTTCTTGTGCTGGTCTGGTATTTGCTGCATGTGTATATTATATTATAACAACTAAATAAGTGCGGAGATGATTTATCACTTTTTTAACTCTGGTTTAATATGCAAATCTGTGTAGGGCATAGAAAAAGTGTTAAAAGGCATTTTCTTTTGTGTTGGCAACGTTCTGCTATTCCTTAATTCTTCGCTAAATTAAGTAACGGAATATTTATTGCATTTTTGCTTACGTATAATGGTATTATACATAGTATGTAATTGTAATGCTAAATCTTGAGGCGAATATTTAAATGAGTGCTACTGTACAGTACCAATAAAAAATGCCTACCTCATTAATCAAGTTAATTATGTTGGTAGATTCCATTCCGTTATGAGTTGCAATTATTGTGTAATTTACTGAAGTCTTTTATTTCATATTTCTATTTGGCAAAACATTGATAAAATAATACTTTGTTGGTAGATCTACTAACAGAGTATTATTATAACCACATCTATGTGGTTGTTTGTATAAATGTTATGTAATTTCTTCTAAAATATTCATTTCATTCCCTCATTGTTGGGACGGTTTGGAGTAGGTGATGAAACGGAGTTATAACAGTAGAATAACCGTCCGACTACAGATAGTAACATATGCAATTTGTGTCATATAGTATTTATGGTTTTATTAGTGAATTACTGTTCATATTTTCATTTTATTTCAAAAGTCTGTCCCGAATGGTACCTCCCTAGCCTTCGGCCATGGAGGTACATCGTGTATAAGATACTTAAATTCTTAAATAAATATTCTAAGAATTTTGCAAATTGGACATATTTGTATTATGTTTATGTATTAGTAGACCCTTCATACTTATTTTTAAAATCAACGCAGCAGGTATACATAAGAGAAACCTAGAAAAAATATTTTGTATTACAAATTGTGTGTAATGATACAAAGATGCATGTTTCAACAGACGCCAGGTTAACCATATCAAGTCAAACAAGCAAGAGGATCTGTTTGCTTTCTTAATATTATATTTGTGTTACTAATATCTGTAAATGTAAGAAAGGTTGGAATTTTTTGATGCAGGCAGATATATTTCCACTTTCCACAGATCCATTTCTCTTGGTTTGGTTGGGTTTGATTCTGCACTTTGATCTCACTTCACTTTATAGTACAGGTAGTAAGTGTAACATGATACATTCATATAGCATGTAGCATTATTTATTGTGTGTGTTTGATTGATATTAACACAAGAAGGAAAGGAAACCTGTCTTTTCGTTTTTTGTAATGTAATATACATTATACATAGTAAGACTTAAATAATGACGTGACGTGATGCGACATGACGTTGTTGGCTGCTTTCTTGAGTAGCTGTAGTCTGCAGTTGATATTGCTATTACAGTTGTTGTCCGATTGTTGTTAGTTTGGCATTCACTAAACGAAGTAAACATCCATAAAATCTATTTTCTCTTAAGTATCACTGTCGACTCGACGTCCTTATAAAGATTTCACTTTTGACTTGATTTGATGCAGCAATAAATCTTCTCCCTACTCACTGTGTTTACAATTAGTATAACACTTACACTTACAAATATTTATGAATTGCAAGGGCCATACCGATGAAGGCATGGCCCTGAAAATTTTATGCAGTAAGTTATGGCCTCTAGCACGCAATTAAACGGGCAGCTCAATAGGGCACTTTTTGTGACATGCTGTTAGGGTTAACTTGTAAAAATATGACAAAATTTGTATTTAATAATTTAATTAAAATATTAGCTGTACTTACATTGTAAAATTCGAACACAAAAACATGTAACTAATGATTTTTTTCTTCTGTTTTAGGTAAGTATATTTTGTCCATTCCTATATACTACAATACGGTAAAGTACAAACAAATCTATTTTAATATTTACTACTGTGGCTCTCTGATTATTGACTGGACTGCTATTAGGCATTATTATCATATATTTAAACCACTTGCAACAGTATACACTTATTAAGTAATGCTAACTAGCATAAATCGTATCCGGGCCTGCAAACATCATTCAGTACGCTATGCGCTACTGGGATAAAATTGCATTATTAAATTATTTGTAAACAGTAATACATAGGTAGTACCTATATGATTTCCTTTTAATGATGTAAGTACTCGTAGATATTATGCATAATTATGTAGGTATGAAGTATAGTAAATACAGAAGACTGGTTTTGATTTGATTGTGAGAGTAAAAATTAGAAAGAATGATATTTTATATACGATATATGGTAAGTAAAATGAAGGTGATACCGACAACAGTCGAAGACAACTGATGCAAAAATGTTTGCCTTTGTTTTTGTGTGACTATATGAAGCAAATGAGTAAAGTAAATGTTGGTGGCTTGCCAAAGCAGACATTTATATTTTATGGCACATTTTTACGTGTTTCCTGCATCGGTCATTGTAACTTAAACTTAGGTAGTGCTAAATGTTATTACACTTTGCTTAGGCTAATAACTACATTGTACACGTACAAATAAAATTAGTCTTTGTAAACTATGCATGTATGTACAGATAGTGTAATGTAGCTATTTAGTATAGGCATTTTATATTTATGTATGTTATGTTACAGGAAAACGTTTACGCATTATAATTGTTTATCATTATTAGCGTTAAGTTTGTAGGAAACAAAGAGTGTAATACCTATGTAACTATTTCTAAGAGATGACTATTATAAATATAGTAAGTGGCTGCAGTAGATCATACTAATGCAAAGTGACATGCTGTTTAATGTAGAGAAATTTCTATCACGAAAAATGTTTTAACGTATACTAATTGTTAATTACTTCGGTGTGTTGTCTCAGCTAGAAGATTATAGGGCGAGACAACAAAAGAGTAGAAACAGTAAGATTGTCGTGTCTTGTCTGACACCTTGAAGGCGAGTCTAACTAACCGGAGGTACAATATGAATATTAGTAGTCCTAATATATCTACTGCCGTTTTATGGCCAAATGGCCATGCATAATGCATACTGTACTATAACGTTAATATTAACATTTATTATTACTCTGTGCTGCGTCAACGACTACTATAAGGTTTATTTTGACAGAATTCTAGAAGACATTAGGTCACACTGCTATGCATTTAGATTACCCTTTGCCTCCTTTTCATAAACATTTTTCGTAGACATCTTCAGTTCGCTGTTTATAATATCAATTAGCAAATATTTATTCAGCGGTGATATTTATTAGCCTAAGGTTACCTAGTACAAAAATAATTGTATACTCACTCTACTATTATAGCATGGCATACTGTAGATAAGTATAATTTTTGACTCTTTATTTTAGATATCTAATTGTAAGGGAAATATATATATCACACCTTTAAGATATTTGAGAAATAGGATTGCATATTGTATCCTACCTTGTATTATTGTAATTGGTTGTATTTGTAGCTAAAGGAAGTAAGTACAAATGCAAATGATGGTACCTTCCTCCAAAGTGTAATGTTATGCATATCGTGAAAAGAAACCTTATTTTAGGTTGTTGGCAGCGCAGCACAGTAAATAATAATAAATAAGAAGGAGGAAAGTAGGTAACTGCATTCCGCTTTGACTTGACAGACCTTGACCACGAGATGTTGAGACAAGGAGAAACTTCTTCTTTGAGAAACTATGGATAAGAATACAGGTTGGATGTTGTATTTGGAGAGTATTGTATTGCATTAGTGAGTATTTCCTAGAGATGAGAACAACAACCGCCTTTTAAGCGAGTGTCTACGTGCTAGGCAGATATTTCTCGTCTCTATCTGTACATTGTGGACTCTTGTTCGCAGTGCAATGTAATATGTAAGTATCTATCCTCTGCAGATGAGTCCATATAGAATTGTAAGCAGAGAGAGATAGCTAATAATGTCGTGTAGTATATGTAAGTGAATGTAAGTGGGTACCTACCTACATGCATGGGTTTTGAGATGAAGATTGTTAACAATAAGTTGCCTCTTACTTTGCCTTCGAACTTTGAATGCCATAGGATGCCACCCACCCCAACACATCACATCGTCTTGTGTTATGTTATGTTAGTTACTTTACTTGCTCGGCAACGTCAAGTCTGTAAAAGATTCTTCAATCTTCCTTCAACATTCAACTGCCTAAAACGAAAGGCAAGACGAAAGGCTCACGTTTTAAAAATTAAAACTAGTATGGCAATGCTATTGCCATTGAAAATTGAAATGGCTTTTTATATACAGCACATTCAGTCAGATATACTTCATTTCATACGCATGTATTAGTAAATACTAAATAGTACAGAGTACAGAACAGGATCAGATAGTTATGTTAGGTTTAGATATTAGGGTCTGAGCGAGCTAAAATTATTAGTTTTTACTCTATCTCGTATCTCCTTGACTTACGTTAGAATGAGCGATGGACGGGACGGGACAAGAGGTTGGTTGTAAAAAGAAATTGTGTACTGTGTACTGTATATACTCTGGTTCAAGGAAAATTAGTTAAATAGTTGTAAGCTATTATATAGTAGACAAATCCATAGTATAATATTTTAGGCAACTTATTTATTTCCTTGGTTTGACTTGGGTTCACCTTAGAAGCAAGATAGGGGTACAGAATCTGGCTACTGATTACATGATGTCACTCTACTTATGTTAACGTATAACTTGCTAATGCAAGCCTTCACTTACCATGGATAATACTAATTCACACGTTGTGTTCGTATAGCCCATGATTTTGTACTTACATATATAATACTGTGTAAATAGTGTACCTACATAATATATTATTGTACCTATGATATGTTCAGAGATTGGAGTCAATGTCTCATTCTTATTATAACTATAAATTGTAGGTATGGTATATTGAAGTGATGTTATTCCCATGTAACATGTACGTAAACGGGGTACATGTACGTAAAGAGTGCAGGTAAGGTAGTTTGACGTATGTAGATATCTACTAATAATATACTGCATATTACGATGGAACCAAAAACGCACTGCTACTGCTAGCCGTATTACGATATACTTAAAGTAAGAAAGAAGAAACGTTTTATAGAGAAGAAGAGTTTATATAGAGATTGTCAGCATAACCTAAACTCACAGTTAGAGTTTAGAGAATAGTCGAGTCGATCTAGAGTCAACAATTTAAGATCGAGAGGCAAACGGATACTTCTTGATCTCCTTTACTTACTTCTTGACTTACATTAAAGTATATTTCCTCTATACATATAATGTAATAGGTTATATACGTTTGTGAGCTAGTAAAATTCTAAAATAATGTTTCGTTTCATACATGGCGTGCATGTTACTGAAATGAATCTCTGTATATGTACATACACACAAAGTAGTAGCTTAAGGCAATTCTTGATTGCAAAGAGAAAAAATACCCTCTTAGGGTTAGTATCAGTTCTGCAGTTAGTCCTTGCCCTACTCCCTCCAGCTACTGTGTCTTGACTCTCATCAGCTTAGCTATCAAAAATTGATATGGTATACCTACTACAGATATATGCAGGCATGTCAATTTGACATAGACTCAGATTTAGTTGTAGCTAATTATATATAAGTATGCAATAAATAATAATAGTAGGATGTAGATTTTTCTGATATTTGACAAATGATTTTCTGTAACTAATTCAGACAGTACGTACAGAGTACAGAGTTGTACGAAATTACATACCTACACTACACATAAAGCATGTAAATGGCATTTTTGAAACAAGCCCAGAATTCTCCATTTTCACTTATGTACTACAGTATCTATTGTATAAATGAAATATTTATGTTAGGCTTAACTATAAATACAATACACGTTTTTATCTGGTTGCTGTAATTAATACCAGGCCAGCAGTCCACTTTTTAGACCAGACGCGTTTAAAGGTTAGGTCAAAGTGAAATAAACAAATCTACTGTTTGTTTGGACTACGTCGTTTCAATGTATGCAGAATGCATAATAATAATAGCGAACAAATTTGTCTGATGATAATGTTGTTTAATGTAAGTGTTTACGTAGGAGCCGCCGATGTACTTATGTACAAGGTAAATACATGCATGTATGTCTTATCTAATCGGCAGCAACATGGTAAACATTATAAGTGCAGTGATTTACTATTGTTACGAGTTAAATAAATTCAATGCATGTATATACACTGTAACGAGAAGGATTTATTGAGCAGTTGAGATTATTTTTTATTGATCATCAGTAGATTAAGAGAGACATAGTCTGTCCATGTACAATGTTTCCTCTCTAGCTGGAAATTGATTACGTTACGTACATACGGGACGAGTATTTACAAGAAAGACTATTCTATATTAGGAATAATGATCGTTCTTCTATAGATGGCAATTCTACATATCAATAAGTAATGACTAACGACAGGAGCTTTAATTTTTGTTTTAATATTCTTGTCTTTCTTCATTGAAGGACTTGTCACGTTGCGTCTATAAAATTTTTAGCTTACGTGACGAAGAAGTAAATAACTTTTAGTGACTCATTCCCCTTTTTGTTTGGTGAACTTGGGATTACTTGGTTTTTAGTTGGGTGGACACTTATGTACTTCCTCAAATCAAATGCCAACTAAAAGAGTAGATAATAAAACAGTAGCTCACGTAACATTGAACGTTGGACCATAACAAGGTCCATAAAATATTCAAAGATCAGCGTATTTAATGTCGGACTGAAAGGAGAGGAATTGTCGTAGTCTTACTTCAGCAGAAGTTGGTTTTTGGTAGCTTGTACAGCCCGTACAGTACACATTACACATATTTTGGAAGATTTATCTCAAGTTTCAAGTACCTAATTGGTTTATGTAGGTAAATACCGTTTGAAATATTGAATTAGGTATAATTGATTGCCTTCTGTGTAGAAGTAGCAGTTCCTTTTGAAAAATGTATTATCTTACAAGTGCGTACTTGTTACGCGCTACTCTTTGTATGTATAGTGTGAACAAGTTTGTAAATCTACAGATACATATATATAGTACTTATTTGTTTGAAGGTTAAGATTTATAAGATAATATGATGATGGCTTTTCTAAAGGAACTGCATGGGAAAGCAAAAAAGATAGATCATTTAATTAACATTCATTTTATATGCGCCGGCAATTGATATAGTTGAGAAGTTGGGATTTCATGAATTTGGGTTTTATTTTATTTAATTAGTTTGAACTATAATTACACATTACTGTTAACATATAATTTACATTTTTGAAATTGTTTAAATAGTTGGTAATTGTTACTCGTAGAAAACTGATGTGATTTAATCAATACAATACACAGCCAATGACAATTGATCTGACCGTAAATGTCAGATCAATTGTCAATATCTCAGCAAGGATAGTTACTACTAAAGTAAGAGATATACTTATGTATTGTATACTGTTGAGTTGTCTTTTATGTACAACTGTCATAGCTGTATTTACATAAAAATATTTACACTATTGACTAGCGTGTATATATGGACAGGCAGGGAACGGTAACTGAATGTATAAACGCTACTGCCTTATAAAGATAAGGTGGTTGGCAGTAGTAGTGGTAGTAGAGTAGGTAGTAACAGTAAGTATAAAATATAGTAATGTAGCTTGAACATGCCTATTTAAGTAGGTAGTATTGTTGTATAGATGAAACCAGCCAGAGCCAGGCCAGGGAAGTATTTGTTGGTTGGTGTCACTCTGAAGGAAAAGATTTTATCGAGATGCAGGGGACACGGTCGAAAATTGGGTAAATGGTGGGCGGACTAATCTGATGACATGGGTAAGGTCATTCATAATACTACGTTACCCATTACTATGCATAATAGCAATAGTGTCCCATCCCAATACTATTTATTTAATCTACTCACATTTCGATATCTATATTAGACATCTCTGTCTGGATATTAAATAAATTAGTGCCTGTGTAGTAGTAGATATGTACAGCTGTACTATATAGATTAGTCTTATACTCTAGTATCCATATATACCTAAAGTTTAAATGAAATTCCGTATGTGCAGATCTAAACGAAACAAAAGACAGATAAAGAAATAAGTACCTACCTACTTATCATTAGTAAGTTAGCAGCTTTCTAACAATAAAAGGACAAGTCAAGGCGCGGCTCACTGGGGTCGTCAGTCTTGACATTGTGTACTATATAGCTTCGTAGCATGGCATCCCATGGCACCACACCACAAGATCACACAATATACCACAGCGAGTAGATTTAGGAAAGAAAAGACGAAAGAACATTGAACATACATACTTTACAAAAAGTGTCATCGTCTTCGCAGCATTATTATTATTATTTGTGTAGCATCTGTCTAATATGACGAAGGATAATCTCACTCGAACTTGAACTCGAAATCCATAGCAGTGTACTACAGTAATTGCATTGTGTTTCATATAATGACTATTGTACAATACCCAATGCAATGTAATTTGCACTATAAACAATACTGGTAGATAATAAAATATTATGTGACAGAACGTAGAATAGAAAGACGTCTAAGGTCTAGACAGGACTAAACACTAAACTACTGTGGTTAGGTTAAATGAGGTAACAGTTGATAATTTCAGCTCACTAAAAATTGTAGTCACCATAACCATAGTACACCACACGGTAAATGATTTCACTCTGAATTTAGATTGAGTAACCAAAGAATTGCTTTGAGTGCAACATGACTGCAATTATTTATATTGTTCTTACTTAAATGTATGCACATTCCGTAAGCCCAATCCACAACAATAGAAGTTATGCTACGTACAATACAGGTAGTTATTAAATATCCACATCATACATGTCGTATTAAATCTGTGCAATTAAATATGCGTCTTTGTTACTTAATCTCAAGCTCTCAACTCAACGAATGACATTCTGAAATAAGCCGAATTGCCAAATACTATGTTCTTTGCCTTAACTTCTTTATTTCTATGTGTTATGTGTTGTAAAGGGCAAGCAGGAGGACATGAGGACAAGAAAGACAGTTGAACAGTTCTAAAAATAATTTTGTATGTATATCCTCGTGTAAATATTTTCACAACAGTATTTACATCATATTCTATAAAGACGCCTATAGTGATAGGTGTAGTTATCTTTATTTCCCCTTCAAGTTTCTCTGTATTGCCCGAAATGTATAGAAATGTTTGCAATTATTTACTACGTGCTAAACTTTGTACAAACCAAGCCATAAGGAACTGATATTGGTGTGATAACAGTATGCATGTACTTATTTACTTCCAAATTAGTTAGCCAATTTGTCTACAGCTTTTTAAGATTTCTCATTTTTATGCCAAACAATGCTTATACGTAATATATTGAAATTGATGGAGCTGTGGATAAGAATATTCTGTAATTTGTAAAGTTGGGAGACCAAAACCAAAAGGGAATGAATAGAAGACGAGATGGAGGTTTACCGCAAAGAATTCATCTTTTGCCCACTAATACCGTAATAAGGAAAGACTGAAATAGTGTTACTGACTCAGACTCAAAACAACAAGGATGTATTTTGTATTGACAATAAGTTAACTATGATTAGGCATGACTAAAAACAATAGCTAGTCAAATAAGACAGCAACTAAATACATTGCTCTGTGCGCTATAATACTTACAGCTTACGTTAGATATTCATTCAGGCCAGGCAATTGTATTGTTACATTGAAAGATGATGAGTTGCATTTAGCCATAGTCAAAGTCAACCACTTCTTGGTTGCAATAAAAAATATCCGTGGCGAACTGTGCACAAAAAATAAAGGAGTAACGTAAAATTTTTGCACACGTATGTAAATTGCTTTCCGAGCGTCGACTTGTTAGTTACTTAAGTTTGGGGTTCTAAGGTTTTCTCTGAAATTTTGGTTTGACAGTTAGCTTAAGGATTCCTTGAGATTTGTTTGTACTAAATAGTTTCATAGTTACCACGTTAGGGAATACCTTTGCATATTCTAAAACTGTTTTGCAGTGGTTTGTGGCGGGGATTGGATTGGAGTAGGCATTGTGCGTTGTTAGATGATTTAGTGTAATATGCAATGTAGTAGCGGAAAGGAGATGAAGATGAGCAAGAAATTTCTGGCATGTCCAACTCCAACCATAGATTTTTAATGGCAGTTTAGCCAAGTCATGAGCATTGCTCACGAAGCAAAACTTGGTTTTCGCTTTGGCTATGAATTGAATACCTTTTGGCTTTGTATAGGCACGTTGTTGGAATTTTGGGCATAAAAGCTGTCTTCTCGGGTTTGCTTGTTTTAATATATTGATACCATGTTTAGGACATTGTAAAACTGCAAATACAGCACAGACATTTACAATTTTACATTGTTCAGTTATAAATGAGATTAGGTAGGTCGGTTTCAACTTTGTACTGTTCTTGTGAAATGCTCTGCACGTACGTACAGATAGATAGAGAAATATCTTAATAAACAATACACCATCTATGCAAATTAAAAATATTTTTTGTCGGACTTCTAAACGTACCCAATCCATCCATCCGCCGACTGGGACGACTCCGACTGCTCACTCAAAATCTCTGAAACATAATGCGCCTATTAAATACTCACTGCTCTTACTACAATTACAAATGCCTTTGATAAATACTTCAATTGTCTTTCATCCCGGCTTAACTCACAATAAGCATCAGCCCTGGCTGGAGTATTTATTATGTGAGTGATGAAAGAAATTATTAGTTGCCATAATAATATTCATCTCTAATCTCCATCGCACTATTATTTTAAGTAACACCTTCCTAAAATGCAGCGTTACAATATTACATTTTTTTGAATTACTCACTCAGTGCCAAGCCAAGTGATGATGGCAGCCAATGCCAACTTTTACAGAGTGTTAATGTTACCATTGTGAGTATATATGTAATTATTGAGTACAATTTTGGTAGTGTTTTGTTTGGCAGTACAATGTCTCTGATTCAGGCTGCATTGCACCTTATAACATAATGTGTATATTATATATTTGAGAATGGAGACACATACATAGGATAGGAATGTCTGGAATTTCACACCAACACCAGCGAAGATAGAAGTTCACACTTGCATACAATACAAAATACAATCAGTTAGTTTTTTTGTGAGTAATACTATTGTACAAGGTAATATATAGTAGATGAGAGTGCATGAGTATCTGTATATTCTAATGTGTGCTGTTAATGGGATAGAATGTCACTGGCGAAGGTTTCCATCATTATTATTGTAGTAGAGTAGAATGAAATAATATTATATGATCTATTATAATTACATATGCATTTACCATGAATGTAGTATGTAATGTAACCGAATTGAACTTACAATTATTTTTACTGAACCTGAGTCTCACTGCGAGTCTGTATATAATGTCTGTATGGCGTATGTATGGTATTACAATTTACCACGCAACTCTACGTTCTGTCACTCAAACAATGCATAATATGAAATGAAGAAAAGATTATATTATTTTCGTTGGATGTAATAATGTATTATCCAATTCTTGCTGCATGTGCATTGCATGGTAATGTTCAAGTCGAATATAAATACTTAATATTTGACTACGTGCAAAGTGTAGGACAGGAAGATTTTGTGTATACATGTACAGATATAATGATTATGAACTTTATGGGCATGTTGAAAACATAAAAGGCTTAAAAAGGAAGTAGAAGAAAAATGTGCTACAATTATTTCGTAGTATTTCCAACAAGTAATTCAATAAGTATAACTGAGAATGAAAGGGAGGCTATTACTTACTTGTATTGAAAATTCTAATGCAAGAGCTACATTTATTTTAAGTGCATCTTTAGAATTATAGCAATAGCAAGAGAGGAAGAAGGATTGAGTTATTTATTAGATTTACAATTTTAGATAGCGTAGAATTATTTACGAGTGACATAACAAGAGTGAGGAACGCTAACCGGGCGAGACTTCGCGGTATCCTAAACCAGGATTTTTGGAAATCCAATACTCACACTTGAATAGGAGAGAATATTCTGTCTAAATTGTATTTATTTTATGTGGAGCAGTAAGTACATTAGAGATAAAGTGCAGGGGTAGAGGCAACAGGCAAGACATCGATAATCCTTGACCTATGATATTATTTAAGTTGACAAATATTATTACAAGTTATGTAAAGCTTGAGTTAGTGGCGTTGTGTGCATGGTGTGCTATGGCATTTTCACGGTGTCATGTCATAGTTGTTGAAATGTAGTTTTAGTGTATTCCATATAATATAATGGTACATACACAGTTAGCTTTATAATTGCCTGAAGTAAGTAGGTACGCTTATTATGTACATTGCATGGTTGGCTTATCTAAATTGGGGTCGTCATGTCACATCAACATTTCATAGTTAGCTGGGCTGGAGTTGCACGTAATGCAATGTAATGTCACACAGTATACAAATACAAAGTAACTGTACTTATGGTATTGGTATTGGTAGCTCTATAGGTAGTATAGTAGTTTTATCTGTATGTGTATGTTTTAGATGGATGGGAAGGAATTATTAGTGGAAGGAGTGCAAGTGTAGTGAAGTGTAGTAATGTTTGATCCATTAGATTGGATGTTGCTCAGTGGATTGGATTGAAATCCAAGTACTTTGCCCGATGCTCTCTCCTTTGCTCATTGAGTGGAGCTAACGATATGATTCGAATGGAATTCCAAGAATTGTCTTCCTTGAGCTGATATCAACTCTTTATAGTGAAAATGACAGAACAACAGAGCTAAGTGTGATTTCTGAGGAATACAAAATGTAATTCAACGCACATTAGTTCTGCTTCACTAACGTGAGCTACACAAATTACTCTATTATCATTATCCCCTTTCCATACGTAAATATACACGAGCAGAAGAGTAACATTGATTGTTAGCACTGCCTAATGCGTACATACTATAATATAAATGTTCATAAATACATCGTCACTATTGTCATTGTCACTCTGACATGTTTCTCCTGGCTTGGCTTGGATGTCTCTTTGCATTACATTGTTCTCGATTTTTGTATGTTTGCTTATACTTATGTCTTTGTTACAGATATTGCATTAGAAATGATAAAAATAACTATTCTTCCTTATTTGTTATTCTCTACTTATTTACGTAAAGTGTCACAGTCCTTTTGTTTTTCTCGAAACCCACCTGTCGATGCACAGCTCGTTGTCTTTCATGGATAATGCATCTCTATGTCTATGTGATACCTGCATACATCTTTTTATCTTTTATTAGCTTGAAACTTGAAACATTGTGTGTTTATCTATCTCTTTGGATTTTGGTTAAAATGTATTAGCAAGAAAAACTTGAGATGCTGAGTTATATGGTTCATAGAAAGGCATGTGTATAAGTTTCCACAGAAACTTGGATTCTAGCAAACAATTTTCTTCAGATTTGAAGTTTCATATTTAATATTACTAGCAAATTTGTCTTCTTGAAATAACTTGGTATTTACTTGGTATAACCTTGAAAGATATTTTGTGAAAACATGTTATCGGATACAAATTGCGACTAAAAATCCAGATATAGCCCAATTTTTGTCCTTTCGAAACCACATTCTATAGCGATAAGTAACGGGTTTCTGGTTTCTGGAGAATTTGGTTAGTTTACGTATATTGATACACAAGTGCATCTTAAAATGGATAAATCCATGAAAACGTGATCCCTTCTTACGTGATCTTACGAAAAGAATTAAGCACATCGTCGCATAAATATACCTAATAAAGCAATTGCCGCCTGCTGTTAATGTTAATAATAAATAAATAGTGTCATTCATTATAAGTAACTCATCTGTATTTTAACTCGAAACTCGGGCTTCATTTGTAAGGAAGTATCGCTTAATATTTCATTGCTAACGTCATGATACTAAGGTTCTTTAAGTCCAGTTTTTCTTGTAGATATAGTAAGGATCTATGTATGAAAAAACACGTATTGTACAAACACAATGTGTAAAATGGTACTATTGGCTTTTGAAATCCCTCTTTCTCAATGACGTGACTTGCACTGAAATTTTAGTAGTATTTATACGCATGCAAAACCAAATTACATTTTACCACATTAGCGGAGCTTGAGTCAACAACAGTAATGTACATTTACTTTGTAGGAGTAGGTACCTACGTGAGTGAGGAAAATCTCGTTGCCTATTCAGTTTGACCCTCTCACAGTCTCATGTTCGTGTTTTAAGTAAAGTTAAATACAGTATTCTAAAAATTACTTCCGTCGGGCACGCCTGCCTTCCGATGTTCATGGTTTGTGATACTTCAATACATTACACATCCTCGATCCTCTAACCCCCAACTATGTTGCAGAATAGTATATATAAAAATATGAATTCCGTGGACACAATGTTCTATTATATCGATTGTATATGTTTAATCAGTGTGCAAATAATACCTATGTAAATAGTATATGCATTACACACGTATGCAAATATAATTTTTAAACGTTGAATACAATAAGTAATTCAGCCAACTCAGATTTAGTAAAAATTATAAAGTTATTTAGTATTGCAAACTTATAAAAGTATGTTAATCTGGCTATGGTTAGTACATCCCTGCACTGCTACATTGCTAATTAATATAACGGAACGATAGAATTATTAGTGAAGTTTGTACCTGAAATTGCTTGTGTTTTATTTTAGGCATAGTACAAAAGAAGCAGCTATAAACAATCCCCTCTTTTTTACTTTTTGGATATGTAAATACAGGCTGATTAGCTTAAACGCACTCATGTCATGGAAATCCTTCGCTTTTCTTATATGGCTACTTTTCATCTAGAGATTATGACTGTACTATACGAAGCGTTATCGGATTTATGTTGCATTATAGCAACGCGAGGTAGATGTAGGCATGTAAATTAATGGTTCGTAGCAATGTTTTTGTGCAGCTATATTTTCTAAGTACATTCAATATTATGATTGATAAGCAAAAGCCCAATTATTTACAGAGTGCCTACTGCATAGGTATGATATGTATGCTACAATGACAAAATATAAAAGGAATTACATCATCAACAAGCCGACAACAGTAAACAGTTACGAGAAGACATTTAATTTTTGTTTATCATCAGTTCAGTACATGCATGCGTATAGAATTTTATCGGATGCCATGCAACTTGAGTGCATTTCAATGTCACCTATATGAATAAAAGAATGATCATAAAATGGACAACTCTACAGTAACTCTACTTCAACATTTTACTACTAGTTTTTATACTCATTCTCTTTAAACGTATGAGATGAACTACTTCTGGGATAGTTGATCCTTGATACTCCTATTTAAATAAATTACGCTGTGCTTGTCAACTCCGAACGAATGTAGGTATCTATTCAAATTTTGCAGTAAGCAACTTTGTATGGGTTTCTCATTACATAACTATTTTCTGCGTACTAGTACTGATACTGACTGACTAGTTTATGTCCCCAACAGTTTTTGCTAAATTTTGCACTAGTGGACAGTTATTCCCTCCCTAAGTTGTTGCACCGCATACGCATAGCATAAAATAGACATTAAAACTCACTTATTCTCTTACGGTTTAAGTACAACTTCTTACTAGCTAATTAATGTCTACATCATTTATATATTTAATATTTATGCTGCTGTTTTAATTTCTAAATTCATGAGCTACTTAGCTTTTGACTTTTGATATACCGATTCGTACTGTTCCATGTTCCATCGAATGACGTACCGGCCAATAAAATGCTTGCTATGCATTTTATATTATTGCGTAGGTAGTAAATATTTATCAAGTAATATTTATATTTATGTGTTTAGTATGGATAAATATAATTATACTCATTCATAACACTATTTTTGTCCGTAAGAAAGTCATATAATTCAGTATGACTCATTTAATTTATGTACCGTTGTTATGCAATAACAATTTCTGCTGTACGTTACATGCGTCATAGTGTAATTAATAATTAACTCTCATGATGATCCGTCAAAATATTCGTATCACAATCACACGGTAAAACATAAAATTAAATTGCATTTTTATGGCCTACTGTATATAAAATAATAATTATTGTGAAGAAATACATACAGATAGTTCTGCATTCTATCAGCACTATAAATACATTTGTTACTTGAAAAGGCAACTGCTATTAGTACAGTACAACTAGCACTAACTCTTGTATATCGAGCGAAGTAAAAGTATATTTAACATCAGTTAACATCAGTAACATGTAAAGTATATTGATGGATGACAAAGAGCAAACCAAATTAGATTGGTTTCGGAATGTACTGAAAAGGCATTGCTCTTCCTGCCTTAAAGTTATTATAAAATATTTTAGTACATAAAAAAGGTTCTACTTCGAGCTGGGATACTTAACTAGAGAGATGATTTTATACGTTAGGTTGAATGAGAAAGAATCGTTTATTTGGCTAATTTCTATTTCCTGTTTAAGTGAGCGGAGTTTAACTCAACCCGAAAGATATCTGTGTTGACTTGAATGTTAAAAAGCTAATCGTAAGAATGCCTAAAGGATAGTACAAGTACAGTAGCAGTCTGCTTTAGTTGTTGCATAAACGTGCAATGAGAATAAGTAGGCACAATACAAATAGGTAGTATTGTAGCAAAGTAATAGTAAACTAAATCTACATAGACAATGTTTTGCATACGTCAAAAAACTAGCGCATCGTAAATCTGCTAATCGCAGGCAAGGAAGCCACTTTGACATAATGCAATGCAGTGGATGTTGTGTAGTACTGTGATGTCGTCTTGTAAGTAGTTCAAACAAAGTACATAAATAAAATACACAAACTTGGGCAATGCAATAAATGAATAGGAGAATAAATAAGTATGTAAGTATTACATTGAGATGAAGGATAAAGAGTGCTCCCGTTTCCAATAACTGTTTTTAGTTTACTTTTCTACAAGACAAGGCAGGCCACACCAAGCCAAGCTGCTATAGTCTCACACTGCGAATTCAGTCAGTGAGCTCATTTAATGAGGGCGATAATTCTTTTGTTTGAAATGCTTGAAAACTTTCAAGCATCACTTCCGAAAATGACAACCCAAGAAGACAAAGTAAATCCAAGCCGTGCAAGATGTAGAAAAAATTACATAACGGCAAAGAAAGCAAGAAAAGGCATTGCCTGAATTACGAGCATTATTACTAAAAGTTGATTATAAGTATTGCAGTATTAGTGCATTCATACTTGTAGGAATGTTGTTATTTCATGTACTTACATGTAATTTTTGCGTTACGGTCTTGCTACCTACAACCTCCATTAAAAATGATAATCATATTCCTTATATACACTTAAGCACAATACTCCTACAAGATTACGTGCTTAGTAATATTATTATTATTTATTTTGTATTTATTTACATTGGCACTAAAAGGTTGTCTCTGTCTTTAATGGAATTGGCACCTATCCTATCGTTATTTAATGTATTACATATTTGCTTAGGTATGAGTTGCCGTGTGTTCACTCAACTCCACATCTTTAAATGTTGAGTTGGAGTGTGTCATGTCATAAATAACTGGTAATACGAATATTGATAGCTCTAGATTAATGTTAACTATGTGAAAGGTAGTCTGACTGACATAATATCACATCAGGGTTAAATATTATGTTTTCTTCATGAGTGGTATTTTAAATCCCATTGAATCACCGCAGGAGAACACAGGTAAAGCAAGTCAAACCAGATTATTAATTCTAATCGTAACTTATCGTAATAAAAAGTAACGTCATATAAATTACAGATTAAGGAAGAGTAGAGTTGGTAGTAGACGCGCGATAGATCCTTTTGTATTCTTGGCGTTGGCATTCATTCTGACCGGGTCTAAATCAACTTACACCAATAGAGTACTCATTTCCTATTAAGAAAAGAATTAATTAAATATGTGTACTGTACACGACAAGTCTTACATGTGCATAGTTGTATAATATGTAATAGTAGTACAATAGACAAGAAACGTATGATCTTAGAATGACTTTTGTAATTGCCAATTGTGACTGGCTCGCTTATGTACTTTGTGCTCGTATTTCAGTTTAGTTGTATTTATAAAAGAAGAAAGGTATTTGTCATGGTTTGGCTATAATGTCTGTTTGGCTGGCCTGGATGGAAGGCGTTGCATTGTAAGCGTATAATATATTATTATTAAATTATTACGAGCTTATCCTTATTAGAGGCTAGTGGATTAGTGTAGTTGTTTACTTACCTAAAGAGGAACTTTGTTTTACAATTTAGAAATGTGACGTTATTTACTCTAATTCTACTTGCTAATGTTACGTTATATTTTGTGCTTGGCTTGATAATTTTAGGGTGGAGTTAGGATTACAATGACTTTGACTTTGTAATATTACATTAAGACTAATATAATGCAAT
>JAQFYC010001987.1:0-29025 GCA_034694165.1 Tomocerus mixtus | reverse complement strand
AGAGTAAAAAGAAGAAAAGCAGAAATCCGTTTGAATAGGTCAATACTGCCAGTCCATCTTTGAATTTTATCTGAAATGACACATACAAATTATTTAATACGTACACAGTAAAGATAACTGACACTGCTAAAGCTTTCAATTTTTATTTATCTGGGTTATGTTGTGTGTAAACTTTAATATATTGAAAAACGTATTTAGGATTCTCACCTTCATTAAAACTGTCATGAAAATAATTGACACTAGGAGGAAAAGGAAGGATTTTGCGAACCACGCACTCCAGTGTAACCAATTTGGCAAGCCCATCATTTTCATTGATTCCTTTATAGCATAAAATAAACCGTGGTAAACGTTGCTGTGCTAAGTCAATAATTGGAATTATTCCACTATATATTTATCCTGGTGATCGTAACGATCGAATTCTGATGAACTCTCAGGTGACCCCAGGTTTGGGGTAAATTGAGATTCAAAATTATATTCCTGACGTTCACAACTTTCCAACTATACCTCATCTGTCATGTTTCAATTTAAAAATTGTGTCATATGACACAATTAAGTATGTACTCCATGAGATATGAGGTAGGAAACCCTCATCTAGGATACAGAAACATTGCAGTCGATATCTCAAACCGTTTTTGAGTTTTGACGGAACCATACAGACATACAACGTATTCTTATGAAAGAGACAAGCTCCTTAATAATTTTGTGGGTTATTGTTAGAAAATAATTTCCTTGAATTTGAATTAGAGAGTATTTTATTAAAACTGACTTACTTTAAGACGCCTTTCCTTTTCATGGACAACATTTTTTGTGATATTGATAACTGAATAAATAAAACTCAGCATCACAATTAGTGGGAGAAAGCCTTGCAAGGCAACCAGGAAGACATCATCAATGAAAGGCGGGTATGGCATTCTTTGCAGTTGTATTTTAAAATTGTCATCTTTTGAAATATCATAACTTATATCAGTTGGATGAGTAAGAACCGAATGAATGGAACTCGCAATGGCATTTTGAACATAAAGAAAGCCTTCGGACCAATATCCTGGAATAACATATTCATTTCGTCAGAAGCATGTTAATTATTCTTCTAAATATTATATACTACATTCATATTGGTTATTTTAGCACAGTTCTTTTAAAATGTAATGTGTTCGTATTCGTAATTCATACCGGGTTCTCCTCCCTGATTCTCTTCAAATTCTCTTGGCCCCAAAAGTTGGAATACTGGAAACAGCAAGTCAGTAAACCAATGTAATTGTCCACTTGCACTATCCTCATCCTGATGTTGCTTTGCAGGGAATCTTATCGTGTACTAAATATTTAACAGTGTTTTATTTATAAGAAGGACAAAGTTAAAAAAAAAGAAAATACATAATAAACTGAAATTCTCATCTATTTAGCAAGAATTAAAATGAAATAAATAGCATTATCATTAAGTAAATAGTAAATCATGCGTTCATTATATTAAGATTAGACTGAACCAGTTATTATAGGTATTACTACTGTACACTCTTAAATGGTCGAGTTGAATAAAAGTATAGTTAAATATTAAAAACATTTCTCCACTTTACGGATTGTGGACTGAACCTAATAATTGTGTTAATGGGTTAGAGTTAGGCTTTTAGGCTAGGCATTTCACAATGTGTGTCATTTAAAATGTACAACTGCACTTGAACTTCACATAGTATGTACACTGTACATCTTCTTAATAAATATGCATACAGTAATACAGTATAAGTTAAAATATGATTATGTATTGCTAATATTGGAACAATTTTATCGATGGATATTATCAATTTCAGGGTTGCATGCCAAAGTTCCCAAGATAAATCTCTATTGCGTTATTTACTCAAGTAAACTAGGTAGACAGGGCAGGATACGTAGTATAATTTTGCCAAACTAAAGTTTTCGTTAGCACAATCACATTTGCACGTTTTAAATAGTTCCATTAATTATGGCAGAATTATATACGTAAACACAATGTTGCATTGCTACCTACTATTACCAAAAATGGCTTAAGATCACATACATTTAAAACTCTTCTCTGGATATATAATGTCATTTATTTGGTGACACAATGCCTTAAATATATATATTATAGTTCCTTTACTATTGGTATTTTTGCCTATTTACTATTTGTGTGGATATATAAATATATGCATCTGTATATTCCAAGTAAGCCAATATCGTAATACTACCCCAATTTTTTGCTTTTTGAAAATATTACCTGAATATCTTCCGGGATATCGGCATTTGAGAACCCAGTAAAAATAACGGCAGCCAAAATTTTATTTTTGTTCCACCATATTAATGCTGGTTCCGGTGTTGATATATTTGGGTTAGAATTATCTGCATGGTCATTTATGTAGTAATCCAAAAGATCTTCTTGACTATTGAATCCTTTCACTACACAAATACAAGATTTGATTAAGCAATACATTTTGTACAAAAAATAAACTAAACCACATCACGATGATAAAGGTAAATAGTATTGCGACAAATAGAAGAAAAGCTTACATATATTTAATGGGACCTCAAAAATACTTACCTCAAATATTTATATGTACTTACTTTGCCTTAAAGATAATTATTTATCTCAAATATATTAATTCACCTAAAAAATGGCTATCGCCTCCAATAAATTGTTATTTTACCTAAACTCTACTGTAAAAATGTAAACTTTAAAATTCAAAATGAGGATGTTTAAATTACTATTTAAATTAAGAAGTACTCGTCACTTGTAGCATTAATCTAAAATGGTAACTATATTGGTCAACCAATCAATCTCTATAAGAACTAAGAACTATGCAATTATTCGATCTCTTAATAAATCGAATTTAACCTGCCTTAGCAAAAGTTATCACAAATTACAATTTTTAGTTGATTTGTTCCAACACAAATCTGGCTAACATTTAGCTTAACAGAGATTAGCATTTGACATGACATGGCAATGTGCGGTATTTTTACGTATATGTATTACCGCCAATGTAGCTGTATGTGGTATTATATGTCGTGTCGCCCGGATGGGTCCAATTTACATTGAGATTACTGAAGTGATTTTCCCGAACTCTGTCCATGATTTTGTCCGTAATTTCATTTTGCGGAGCATAGATGAGGTAGGTCCTACATCATACATAAGTACATATAGTATACAGCAATTAGTATTCGAAATTATGATATATGAAATAATAATTAATTAGGAGAGATACTTATATGTAGGAGTTAAAATGCATCCGACTTAAATAGCTTACAAAGTAATTAACCCGTTAAAATAGAATTTACATAAATATATTTATTACATAACAAGCAGCAAACGTACCCTCTTTCAACTCGAGTTTCTGTATAATTGTTCACAAGGAAGGGGTCATAAATTGTAGGGTTATTTATCGAATCGGAGTTTGCAATCTGTCTTACAGCCACCAAGATAACGGTAAATACCAGGGGAAGCAGAATTTCCACAACCGTTTGCACCACATGCCGTTTTTGAAGTACATAATTCTTCCACAGCAAAAGTAGAAATTTCCTAAATGAACTCGTCATGATGAATTTTGTGAACCCTTTAAAGGGTCTTAACCATTTCTCGATTTAATTTACACTTGGGGTTTGATTAGGACTGGCATTTATTTTAGGACTAGAATATTAGTAATCTTATCAAAGATTCTCAAAAGGCTAGCTATCTATGTGAATATTTGCACAGAAATAATTAACCGTTAGCTTCACTTGGAAATCTGGATGCCCCACTCACCTTAAGGTTAGGACTAACTGGCTGAAACAAATTATGTAGTTTTTTATGTTTTTTATTTGCTATCTCTCTTATATCACCTGCAAATAGACCACGAATTGCGTTAATAAGCGGGTACGGACGGATACTATGTATGTATATTATTTTATCAGCACAGCACATTTCATAATCTCACTTATCTCACATACTCACATTTATTAAGTGGTGGAGTCTCACACTTTACGCGAATAACCTGGCTGTCTGTCTGCCACTGTCTATCTGTCCGACGAGATTGCAACTTTCGAACGGTTCAACTATTTTGAATTTTGTTTTTAGAAGTAAATAGGGAAGGTTGTGAGAAAGAACTGTATTAGTTTTTTAATTTACCCCAAACATTGGGTAACAATGTGAGATTTCGTGAGCGTTTAATTCAAAATGACCCTAATATGTTATTTAAACTATTTTGACCCACAAAACTGGTAGTTTAGGGACGTTTTTAGATCAACCACTTGGTTTCATCCGTTTTGAAATGGCTTATTTCTGAATTACATAAATACTTATTACTCATATGGATCAGAATCACAAGGGACACGACTAAATATCATCACGATATGATTATATTATGAGTGTACATGTGGGTTGCGTGTTGCGTCCTTTAGTACATATTTAGCAATAGCAATTACCTTCTAATGGCTTATCAATCAGGGCTTTTCATGCAAACATTTTTATCAGACAGAAAACATTTTATCGTTGATTTTCAATAACACCTGTGTTTTACTGGCTTACTCAACGATGCAGTTTAGTTGTAGTTTGTAGCCATTGCCACGTAATGTGTCTGTCTATATATGCTAATACCGATATCACCTAAGTATTCTTTGTAAGATATCGGAAATATAATATGCAATTACGTAGACATAACCCATTGACTAGCTCAAACTGTCACATCACATCTGTCGTTTATAAAACGCAATACAATTGATTTATTTTTGCAATTACATAGGTACATATTTATGCACAAAGAAAAATACGTACGTACTACGACTACTATCTAATTAGGTATGTTCTATTAAGTATTATTAAGGAGCCTAAAACGGTTTGAGACTTACTTCAGTATGACCTATAGGGATTCCATGAAGAAGCATTATGAAAAACTGGATCAATTGGACCCATATCTCGGAGTTATGGCCCCTCCCCCATTTTTGAAATTGTGAAATATGGCAAGTGAGGTATCGTTGGAAAGCTTATGGCCTCAAAAATCAATTGTGAATCTTAATTACCCCAGACATGGGGCACCTTGAGATTTCACAAGAATTCAATCAGCATGATCACCATTATAATTTATCTCTATGAATATGGCTTACACACACTTACATAGATTACTAAAATAATTATGTAACTATTAGTCATCAATATTACGTAACAGTGGTAAACTGATTTAAGATTGCATGCAGTCACCCATAGATTAAGGTCTCTGGCAGTAACCTATATGGGTTCGGTAACGTCATTAGCGCTGAGTTAGATAATAATAATTATTATTGTACTGAAACTGGAACAGGCATACTTTTGCAATAAACTTTGTCATTGGCTGAAGATGGACATATATGACAAATAGCAATAATGGTTATGAATGTGAATTAATTATGCTAAACAATGCAATATAATATTTATTCTAAGTATATCATAACTGTTATTTAATATTTTTGGAACATAATATATCTGAAATTAAGCTAAAATAATCTGCTAGTTTTTCTTTCTCTATCGTCAAAACAATTTTTCCCAATTTAAGACCAAGAGTGAATTTGCCCATGAATAAATAAACCTTTGCTGTGCTGCATCATTTCATTTTTCATTATGATTTAATAATGCTAATTAAAAGAACTGAGACTCAAATGCTTTGAAGACGATGCATGTCTCTTCAAGCACTTTTGAGATTCATAAATTACATTACATTTAATATAAACTATAAAAGTAAACTAAGAAAAGATCTGATTTTTTCATTTTTCATGAAAAAGCTGTATGTAATTTTGCATTTGTTGAAGTGGCTGAAGAAGATATAAGAGTAATATTGAATTTAAACGCCTGGCGGGATGCTATAGCCCCCACGTATCACTCACGTCCGGGAAAAATGAAAAAGTTGGGCTTGGCCAATTCCTTCTTGGCAATTTTCGTAATTTTGTAAAAATTTCCTGTCAACAATGCAAGCAATTAAATGTGTTGTTGTCGGGGACGGGTAAGCCAAAATTCCTTTTTATCAAAATTACAAACATCTCTTAAATATTCAAATGTTTTGCTAAAGAATTTAGCTAGGAAAATTCTGATTCATTTATTTGTTTGCATTTACAGAGCTGTGGGTAAAACTTGCCTGTTGATTAGTTATACCACCAACGCATTTCCTGGGGTAAGCAAATTTTTAATTGCTAAGCCTTTTAACTGTAGATTGTATAGATAATTACAAATTATGCTTGGCAAATGGTTTTTAAAAATTCCCTTTAGCATAACAGTATATTTTAAAGACGTTGACGACGTTGTGTCAAGTACTTAGGTGTATGCAAGCAACTACTTAGCTTGAGAGGGCGTAAATTTTTCCTAATTTCTCATAAAAATTAAAAAATAACAATCCTGGGTTCCTAAGTATGTACTATGTATGTATTTATAAAGAAAAGAAGAGCAAAGCTCACTTTCATTCAACTTTATCGATTTGTTATTAATTTGTGTTCATTATTTAGTAGCACTTAAAGAAAGCCATAATTTTCAACTCACATTAAGTTTGTACTTAATTATGTTTTTAATAATAAGTTATGATCAGTAGAAATAGTGAAATCATTTCTATTGTACCCTCAGCCTCAACTTTTGCAATTATTTATGAGCTATGTCAAACAAGGCTTTAATAACTTAATCTGTGTCTGTATTTTTAAATGAACAAATCGTTGTTTAAAAAGTAATAAAAAACGTAAGTTTACGTTTAGCCGACTAATTATAGCAAGCTAAATAAATAAACTAATGTTAACAATAACAATGGGCAACTATTAGTTAACTAACAGTGCAAATAGCAGATAGATTGTATTGTGGGAAAAACTAGTGTTTCTGTTTCATTTAAGACCTGACCATTTTTCAAACTCAAATTAGCTTGTTAGTCACGTTCAGCGTTTGCATTATGAAAGTGACAGTTGTTTACATAATCTAGTTAGCTGTCTTAAATGCATATAGATAGATACACATGTATGCTGTAGAGATAACACTTTGAATGTTGACTTGTGAATGAATTGTAGATACATAAATATATTATTGCATATAGTGTGAGTTGGATATGTGAACTTGTGTGTGTGTTCTTGGAATCTTGAAGTTGAATGGAAATGTAAAGATGGGAAGTTTGCCAATCTGTGTTTTTATGCAAATGTTTATGTTGATGGTGCCAAGCCAAAGAGCCAACAACATCACACCCAACGCCAACCCTTCGCTGAAATTGCAATGAAGTGTGGAGAGAAGGGAATTACGTTAACTGTTCACACTTTAACAGCAAGAAAGTACGACATGACCAAAACTCCCAAATCAAAGTGTATAGCATATATTAGTATAAATACTATTTACTTTAATTATACATAGTAGTTCCAGTTGGTTTCATTGGTTTGGTTCATTCATTAATTTGCAGAAATTAAAATGAATTAACATCATTATACTAATTGAAGTGTGGGTACTGTAGTACAGGAAATATGTAAGATTAAGTCGTACTAATGTTTACTGATGAATGTTGATTGCTGTTGCTAACTGCTCCGTTGCGATTCTACGGTTTACATTATGTCCTTTATATTGTTGTCTAAAATTGCTTCTATTTTTCAGGAGTACATTCCAACTGTATTTGACAACTACTCTGCAAATGTGATGGTAGATGGAAAGCCAATAAACTTGGGATTATGGGATACAGCTGGCCAAGAAGATTATGACAGATTACGACCATTATCTTACCCGCAAACGGATGTTTTCCTTATTTGTTTTTCACTTGTAAATCCGGCCTCTTTTGAGAATGTTAGAGCAAAGGTAAAGAAAGATTACTTATACAAATATGTGGATTTTATTGCTTTCGTTCGTATGTTAGCTATACACACTGTATGTTTTCAAGACTGAAAAATTACGTCATGAACTATGATTTATTGTATTTTATGCACATAGTGGTATCCAGAAGTCCGTCACCACTGTCCTAATACACCAATAATATTAGTTGGTACAAAATTGGATTTAAGAGAAGATAAAATGACAGTAGAAAAATTAAAGGACAAAAAGCTCGCCCCTATTGCGTATCCTCAGGTAGATTATTATTAATTACAAAATAAAATACTTGCATTTACTGTAATCAGGAACTTACATATATTAATTATACTATATTTTATTTTATTTTAGGGTCTGTCGATGGCTAAAGAAATCATGGCTGTCAAGTACCTCGAGTGCTCGGCCTTGACCCAAAAAGGGCTGAAAACCGTGTTCGATGAAGCGATTCGGGCAGTACTATGTCCAGTTCCAAAGCCTAAACAGCGGAAATGCATTATTCTTTGAACGCACATTATCTTCAAATTTGAATAAAGTTTTCTCGTTTTTTGCTTACTATTAAGACATTTATCTAACTAAATAACGTGAGTGACCCTATTTTATTTATTGTGTAAGGCATATCATGATTTCATGATTCATGATGTATGATTAATAGCGAATCTATTTTAAGCGCTTCTGTTCTACTTACTAATTCAGTTCTATTAAATTATTACTGTATTAGTATCCGACTCAATCAAATCAAAATCAATACCAACGTAAAGTACTGTAAACTGTACACACCTGACATCTATAATATAATTAATCACAACTCTAATTTCTAATCAAGTTTCGACATCAGTGAGATACCTGTACATAATTAAATAATTTTAATAATACGTAAGAATTGCCTAAATATATACATTTTATAAATATGCTAATTAAAACAATAATGATTATCAATTATACCGTATATGTACTTTATCTCTAAAAGCCTCTTGAGCATTAAACAATTTTCCAGAATGAATTGCCGTATTGCATCATGACAATGATAAGAGCTAAAATCAAATCCACCTACCTACAGACTCTACCGCAGACTACATACACTTCATATACAGAATAATACAGATACAGTTGTTTAGCACAATAGACATTAATTGGTACAATTAGTAGCCAAGCTAACTGCTAATGTATATTGTTAGTATACTCTACTGTACAGTATTATTCTTATTCGCTGTATAATATTCCGTGTATTTATGTACCATTCAACTTTCAACTTAAACTTATAATTAATTTAGAATTCCAGAGATAAGTAACACTTTCTGTACTGTAGGGCACGCAACAGAGAGGCTGAACTGAGTAGTTGGTGAGGAAGCAGGAAGTTTTAATTTAAATTAATTAACTCAATTTTGCATTGCATGTCAGAATGTAAGCTGAACTTATTGAGTTGAATTGATTTCGTTTAAAAGTTAGATGAAAAAACACCTAATGCATACTATATAGGGGTACTCCAAAACATTAAATGCCGTACGCATATATGATGTATGGTATATTTTAATAATAAACTGTATAGGTATTAGAAATAATCTCTGACATTTTTGCTTATATCCTAAATACTCGATCCTATGTAATTTACCTCATGAATTTCTTTAAAGCGCAATTCGTGGTGAAAATATTGCGTATTTGTTCTTTTTTCCGTCTGGAACTGGTTTTCTGCAGTGCCTTTTAATGTCAATGTTTGTGTTACCCTACTTTTATCTATTATTTGTAAGTGTTATTAATAAAACGGACATTTATACTCTTTCCGAAAATATTTTAAAAAGAATTGTTTATTTTCATTTTTTAAACTCTAGCATGAGAGATTGATATGCGAAATTCGGAAAAATTGACACTTTTTGCATATACGCCTATACTTGCCTTCCAATGTAGATAAACTCATGTAGTAGAAGTATATAATAAGTAATACACTGAATACAAATTACATAATATCGTTAATATCGTAGATGCCAGCGATACACCCATTAGAACCAATATCACGGATCACGGTCAGGGTATCCCCCATTTGAAAATATTTTTCCATTTTAAGGGTCTTACTGGACTGCGATGCATCCCCAGCGTCCTATTGACTGCTTTCGTAGGATGTGATGGTAATGGTGATGGGTGTTACCGGACTGATAATTTATATATGTACATAATGCATAATAATATGGTTATATGGTTAGTAAAATCGTAACTCAAATTATTCCCATCATGTTGTATTAATTTACTAAATAAAACATGGAAACGTCGCATCCCATTTAATCTCTCCATCCACTCGACTCTTTGTCAATATCCACAGATACGATACAGCAGTATACTTTTAGGATTTCAAACAAAAATGCAAATCTGATAATCCTACACAGGGACAGTAAAATAGGTGGTACCTTTAGTATATTAATTAGTCATTGTATACATTGGGCCTTTTCTGAACCTCAATTTAAATAACTACCTAAATGTTCTTGTAACTTCATCGGAAGTGCATGAAAACTGGTTTTCCAATCTTATCCTGGAAATCCAAACATTTACGTATGCGGATATGTAGCAACTTTTACATATAAACTTTCACATTTTATGATCCATCTTCGTACTATTATTACATTATATCCATCATGTAGGTATGTACTATGCCTAAACCAAAGTAGCTGACTAATAAAATATTAGCTAACGGATTTCATTTCATGTAAATGCTTGTCACTTGAATAAAACTGAATAATTTACAATAATTATTAATAATTATTTATAATTAATAAGTTGAATTGAATATTAATTAGCAGAACTTAGTACATTATTAGAAAGGTGAAAAGCATTTTCATCGTATAAAATCAAATGAGATGATCCAATACACTAATTTTATGTCCACTCATTTTCTTTGCATTAATTTACACTTTTCAATCTATCAAAGATCTTACTCTACAAACAAACCTATTTAAAGTGAAAGTATCTTATATCTCATTGCAATGCAAAAAAGAAAGCGAAGAAAGCTCGATCGTTTTCATGCTTTCCCCGAATAAAGAAATATTCAATGCTGAATGCAAATTCCCTATTACGTGCGGCAAGTTTATTACGCATTCGCGGGAAATATTCAATTTACATTCGCTAAATTGTTTCGGCGAAGAAAAGGCAAAACTTTTGTGACATGCTTTTCCATTTTAACTGAAAATGTAAAAAATATGAAAAAAAAGTGAGAGGGACACTCCTTTAGTTATCAAACTTGTGATTGCCCTCAATTAAGTTTATATAAGTTGCAACTAAAATTAAAATTTTCCAGTGGCGATTGGAAAAATGGCCAAGCACTTATTCAAATTAAATGATTTGATTTTGACAAATAGGATTTTTTTACGACCTTTCTCAGTGTTCCGGCTTTTTGACTCTAATAAAGCACCGCAATATAAACAAAAATGTCATTACTCTGATAGGGCTAAGGGTAAGCATGTTTAAACACACACTTAATAATTAATTAGTTAACTTAACTGACTGGGACTCACTGCACACATTTTAAATTCATTCTGTTTCGGTGTTCGGTGCTGAGGTTGAGGTTGTCGGTTGTCATAATTAGTTTTAATCATAGTCATAATTAATAATATGTAATAAAATGCGCAAATCAAAACGAACAGAACGATGTTTATAAATGTGCGATATATGAAGTTACTTTGTCATTTGTAGTTAAAGTAAAATCTCACATTTAGATTCAAATACGTAATGTAAAGACAATAATATAAATATTTATGTTATTTGCTTGCAGGTGCCTTTAAAGACAAAATCGACATGTACTTTGATCCTTCTGTTCAAAATTTGCTAACCGAACTGACTGGTGCGAATTATCAAAAAGTTTTCAAAAGTCGAAAATTGGGACAGAAACTCAAAGAACCGAAATACCAATTCATGACTGAGGAACAACTGGAGAAGGCAATAGCAGAAGCTCAACAAAAAGCAAATAAACTCTTACAAATGCCCCCTGTTCTCCGACCTCGCAAACCCATTGACAAAGTCTTGTCGTTTGACCCATATCTTCAAGGCTCAGAAGACTATACCTTAATTTTTACTGACATTACTCTGGAGCAATCTGATAGGGTATGTTATATTTAAGTAAAAGTTACAATACGGACAAAAATAATATGCGAATTACGTATATCAAAGTAAGTTGAAGAAATAAAAAATATCTCTTTAATAATTTCATATAGGAAAGAATAATAGTGGCCAGAGATCCAGACGGAATATTAAGACAAGCTAGTTGGGAAGAGCGAGACAAAATGAACTCTATTTATTTTCCCACTCCTGGTCGTGAATTTCATACACCGGCAGTGTTTACAGATTCCTCAAAGTTGCAGCAAAGCCTGGATGCATTTTCGCCAGAAGAAAATACTTACGAATTACTTTTAGACCGAGCATGCATACAATTCGAGCCAGATGATCCTATATACATTTCTACAACAGAAAAGATTTATCAAACCATCGACGAAAGGCGACATTATGATTTCCTTAAGTCATCACGTCATTATGGGCCTATGGTGTTTTTTCTGGTCAGAACCCGCAGTATGGACAATCTACTGCATTTTAATATTCTTGAACAAAGGTACTACATTTTAGCAAATTGGATAAAAGCAAAATTGGTATTAGTATAGCATTTAGTTAGTATGTTGACATGATAATATCTCCTTGCCCTTCTGTTATATACGAAATAATATTTATACAAGAATTATCTAGGGCATCATTTCTTTATATTTGTTCCAAAAATGTAATTTGAAATGTTTCTATAATTTTTGCAGGATCTCAGAAGATGCTGTTCCACTTTTGAAATTATACAATATTCTGTATCCAGAAAGTAAGTCAAAAATGCAGTCTGAAAAGTCACAGGATGCACTTGAAATGATTAAAAACTATATACAACACGATTCGGTGAAGAAAAGTGAGTTAGAATTAGTATTCAATGCATATGCCGAAGCAGAAAAAAATCGGAAAGACCATGAAGAGGGTTTGAAACGTGCACATGGATTGACGTAAGCATGTCGTAGCGTTAATTAAGTTTATAGTAAATCAATACTTTGTTGAATAAAAACTAGAATATAGAAATATTGTATAAATGCGAATGTTCCTTCTGTTTTGATCTTTTGCTGATTATGCAATAAACTTTTTTAAATAAAAATCCATATGACTTTAAAATATTCATTTATGTGTTAAGAAGTTATTGTCAAAATCCATTTATTGATTAGTCCTAGTCCTGAAGCATACAATCACTAACTGAATGGATAATTAGTTTTTAGTAATTAATCTGGAATTAATATAATTAACACATAATTCTTAGTTTTACATGAAGACCTTAGGATTTTGGTATTGGGAAATTGGGTTTCATCGTTACACACGTTGCTTATGCGTGGGTGGTGTCAATCTAAAGCTAAAGGATTGAGATATAAAATATAGGTATGTATCCTTGATTTTCGCGCAAAAATTTGCAAATTGGTAGTGGCAGATTGCAAGAATTTTTTGATTTTTATAGATTTTTATGTAAATTCGGTCTTGTACTGTAGTTGACATTTACGAAAAATAAAAAAAGTTCGGATGATTTGAATAATTGCTAATTGTTTTACTCGTCCTTGCCTTCAACTTTCTTATTGAATCACATCCTTTTTATATTACATTTATATACACAATGTTCATAAGACTGCTTGTGGGTAAGAGTTTATTTGTACATTGTATTTTAGCTTTTTAATAATTTAAATTAAAATTTTACGAATTTGGACTTTACTGTACTGTGCAAAGTACGTTGCTTTTAATTAAGGTTTTGTTTATTTTAAAAGGGAAACTGTTTGTAAGAAGCACATCCCCGTCGCTTTCGTAGTATTAAATATTTGAAAGCGATTTTTCCATTTTTAACATTTCGTACCGACAAGATCTGAAGCTATCAAGTCAGTGAAGATGTTCCGCTTTCATCCTATCTGTGGCACAAGGATAAAGTTTTCAAATGACAACAGAACTGCAGAGCGCCTTTTGGCCAAAACAGACTTCAACAATGGTGTTGTTTTCGGCGATAAAAAGCTGGAAACTAACGTCATTTTTCAAGTCCGAATCGATAAGCGGGTAAAATTTCTTAATAATCAAATAACAAAATTAACGGATGGGATATGCATTGTCTTCAATGTGCATTGATAATTACCAAATAAGATTCATTTGTTAACTAGGTTGGCCTTTGGAGTGGAAGTATAGAACTAGGTGTCACAACAATTAATCCTGATTCATTTACGAGTGAGACTGTTCCTCAAAGTGCTACAGAACTTCGAAGCAGTACTTGGGTAAATTATTTTCACTCCTAATTTAAACTTAGACAATTAATGACTAAAGCTTGCTTTCTCCTGCTTTTACTAAGCCTTTCAACCCCAAAGTGGAAAGTTGTCGATTGCACTTAATCTTGATTTATTACTTTCTTCTGCGAACTTTCACTAGACTTTCACTTTACTTTAGCTTCGGTTAAGGCTGCATTGTTGCTTTTATTTAACGAATAGCATTTTTGTTCATCTCCTATGCATTTACTTTTTCCACGTGTACGGATGCACTTCGTTTGTATTATAATACTTTCTCCACTTTGTAAGTATGCTTTTCCCGATTGTCAAATGTTACTACTAATTTATTTGACACCGCACTAATATTTATTAGTTATGAAAATTAATTGTCCTTTTTCAATATGATTCAGTTAATGGCAAGTAGGACAATTTTGCGAGATGGTGAAACCCTTATTGAAAATTATGGATTTGATCTTGAAAAATTAGAAGAAGGAGACACCGTCGGGTTAATGAGGACCAATCAAGTAAGCTTGTTGTTTAAATGTTTAACTTCCAACTTTTAACCATTACCATAAGTTTAATTGTGGTACACCATATACAACTGTCATAGGCTATTTATATACTGGAAACATAATAAAGAAATAATTTGGTTAATTTCTTATTTGTATAGGGAGAATTGGTATTTTTCATCAATGGAACCTCACAGGGCGTAGCTTCACAGTTTGTCCCTCCTGATATTTATGCGATCGTTAATTTATATGGGAAATGTGCACAAGTAACATTAGAAGATGTAGAAGTGTCTGAACAAAGTATATACTAAATAATTTTTTCTTGATCTTGAATGATCATCTTTCTCCACGATTATTTAGGATTTATTTACAAGTAATTTGTTATACTCATTGTTTGATGAAGGCACTAACACAGTGGAACACGTAATCCACGAAGAAGTCTGCAACAGTTACTCAAGTTCCGAAAATAATAGTGAAAATGACAAGTTGAGATTCCATTCCAATTGTGGACCATTGGTAAAATTATCCAGTCATTACAGAACTGCTGAACGGAGGCGGCCTATGGAAGAATTCAATAATGCTGTAGTGCTAACGCACAGACCACTAAGAGATGATGAACTTTTTCAAGTAAATCTGAGATTTTGTATTTTGTACTCAATTAAAATTAAATTGAGTGTGTCCGTCCATCATCTTGTAATTTGAATCAATAGCAAATGTTTACTTTTAGATACGGATAGACTTATTAGTTCACAAATGGTCGGGAAGTATAGAATTTGGACTTACTACTCATAATCCGGCAACCTTCGATTTCCCTGCCACAATGACAATTATGCGAAATGGCACTGTTATCATGTCTGGGAATGGAATTCTGCACGATGGAAAAGCTACCAACAGCCCGTACACAAATTTTAATCTAGATCAACTGCAAGAAGGTGATAGAATTGGTGTAATGAAGAAAGGAACTGGAGATATTCATTATTTTGTCAACGGAGTAGATCAAGGTTAATTTTTAAAACAGAAAAGTTTACTTTCGTAAAATGTTCTAAGTTTTGTATCCTCCATGAAATCCCAATTTTTGCTTTAATTTAGGAGTCGCTACTTCTGGAATATGTCATCAAGTTTGGGGTGCAATAAATCTTTATGGAATGGCTGCAAAGGTAAAGTGATGTGGATAATTCCTTTTAAGTATTTTGTGAGGTACGAAGATGCAAATGTATTTCTAACTTTATTCGTGATTATTTTTTGTAAAGGTGACAATTGTTGACCGTAACGAGCGGGAGGAACACAATCTTAGAATAAATGTCCGCACGCATCATGAATATATTCCCAGTGGTATGTCTCACCAAAAAATAATGCAATAATGCAGCGTAATCGAATTTTGTCAAAAATATATTAATTTTTGTTTTGCTTAAAAATTAGTTCCAGTTGAGTCTGATGATCTTCTTCTTTTCCATCCCAATTGTGGATTTCATGCTGCTGTTATCAACAATGGGCGAACCGCACATAGGCCAAAGTAAATTACACGCTATTTATTGCTAAATGCCAATATGTTAATATTTGTGATGTAAAACATTGGTTTGTTACATCTTTTTAGTGCTCGAGATGACTTCAATCATGGGGTTGTGCTTACTAACCGAATTTTGAAACCAAATGAACTTTTTGAAGTCCGTCTGGACAAAATGGTCACTAAATGGGCTGGTTCTATTGAAATTGGCGTTACGACTCACGTTCCTACACAATTAGATTACCCATGTACGATGACAAATGTTCGAAGTGGGACATGGATGATGACTGGAAATGGGATAATGCACAACGGTACGTAAATAAATAGATTTGCCTCATAAGCAGTAATGTAACGTGTAGTGTCATAAATTGTCCATCTACAAACACATTTTATTATAGGGACCTCAATTGTGGATGAATATGGGCAGTCGTTAGACAGACTGAAGGTAGGAGACAGAGTTGGTGTTCTACGAAAAGAAAATGGAAATTTACATTTCTTTGTAAATGGAGAAGATCAAGGTAATTATCAATTAAGCTTCAAATGGTTTTAATGTAGGTATATTTACATCAAATCGGGAATTAACTTTGATTACGATCTGTTTATAAAGGGTGTGCTGCAACAAACGTTCCTGAATCTGTATTCGGTGTTATTGACTTGTACGGACAAGCAGCTCAAGCCACAATTATTATTCATAACAACAACAATAATGGTTCAAACAGCTACGGGGGCACTAGCAATAATGCAGACGAAAATGTTGGAATGTACAGCAATTCTCCATTTTATGGGCAAAATAACATGAAAATGGTTATGTCCGGATCAGACCCGATATTCTCTGGAGATTTGAAGTTTCATACGTTGCACGGGAGAAATGCCCGTGTGTCCAACAATGGATTGACCGCCTCTAGGCCCAATGCTTTGGGGGAATTCAACGCTGCAATTGTGATAAGCAGTAGAGCTCTTCGAGACAATGAATTGTTTGAAGTCGTCATTGAGCGAATGGTGGATCGATGGAGTGGAAATATTGAAGCTGGTGTCACTACTATTCGTCCTGAGGAACTGGTCTTCCCCAATACGATGACTGACATTGATCATGACACATGGATGCTCAGCGGATCTTCTATTATGACTGTAATTTGTTATTTGTTGTGTAATAGTTATTGCATTCAATATGTTTGTTCCCATATATTACAATTTTGTAACTCAAACTTTATTTTATTTGTTATAGGGAGGTTGTACTGTTACGAATCGTTACCATTGTAATTTAGATGCCCTCACAGTTGGCTCCAGAGTTGGAATGATGAGGCGATCTGATGGAACTCTTCACTATTTTATAGATTCGAATGATTGTGGTGTCGCTGCTTGTGAAATTCCACAAAGTAAATTGAAAATCTACATTTTTCGAACATTTCCCAAGTTGTTAATATATTTACTCGTATTAGTATAACAAATTATATGCTTTTCTAGATATTTATGCTGTAATCGATTTGTACGGACAATGTGCTCAAGTGTCAATAACGAAGTTGGGCGATATGTCAATGATTTCATCACAAGTTGTGGATAGTTTGAGTCTGCCTTTGGCAAATGATACTAGTCATCGATTTAGCGTTTGCTGTGGAAAAAACGTTATGCTGAAAAATAATAATTTGACTGCTAATCGTGTACGACATTTTACTCATGGCCTTGTCTTCAGCTCAACTCCACTGGAATACGATGAAACATTTGAGGTTTGTGTCTATTTACTACTTCCTGGATTTAATTCAGACTTAAAAATTGTAAAAATGTACGGACGAACTCTGATGTTTTTCGAAAATTATTCTAATTTAGGTGCGTCTGACTGAAGTGCGGAATAAATGGGCTGGATGCTTAACAATCGGCGTTACAACTTTATCCTTGACTGACGATTATCCAACAAACCAAGTGCCTCCTGTTCTAAGTGCAATTTGTGCGGAAACATGGTTTATTAGTGGAAGTGCTGTACGAAAAAATAATAGCGTCTTAAAGGAAAACTATTGTATCAATTTGAATCGACTTTCTGTTGGAGATCGCGTTGGAATACGGATTTGCAGTGACAAATGCCTTAAATTATATATCAATGGAGAAGATATGGGACCCGCAGCATATCTCTACAATTTACCTAGGGTAAAATACTTGACGCATAATTTTTAACCAGTTTATTCACTATGATGATACGACATTGTGTTTCAAATTTTAATTGGATTTATATTTTGTAGAAAGCTCATGTGGTCGTGGACCTATTCGGAAGCACGGAAGCAGTGACAATTACAAGCACTGTCAAGAGTGTTTTGTCCCCAAATGAAGGCATTGCGGCTAATGTGATGGAATCTAGTCATTCCATGGTGGACGATGTCAGTCTGCACAAGGAAGCCACTCCAGTAACCCCAATCACGGTTTTTACCATTTTACAATTACAATTTAATATTATTTCCATTTAATTTCGACGTTTTGGTGTTTACTAGGCTCAGCCAGGACCTAGTTCTGTCTTAATGGGTACCTCTACTACCTCAATTACTGCGATGACATTTGATGGAAAGCATGGACGAAATATTGAACTTAGTAATGGAAACATAACTGCGAGGAGAACTTCTAGTTACAACCAAGGAGTAGTTATAGCTAGTCAAATTTTGCAACGTGGGGTTTTATTTCAGGTAAGTGTAGTTGTTGTGTACAAAGATTGCCATAAATATTCTTCAAACCTTCAAATATACATTCAGTAATTAATTGTCTCCTACTTTTTAGGTTCGAATTGAAAAATTAAATCCAAAGTGGACTTCCTCAATTATGATTGGTGTTATTGAATGCCCACCGGAAAGATTAACTTTCCCTTTAACTGCCCTGCAATTTAAAAAGGGATGTTGGGTGATTACAACTGATAGCGTTTACCAAAACGGACTTAAGGTTTATATAAAATTCGACCTTGATTATAATTTTAAAATTCAAAACTTGTATCCAAGTAGTAATTTTTGCCTTTTAACCATTTTTCCAGATAAAATCAAAATATGGTCCAAACCTTGATAGCTTGCAGGATGGACATACAGTTGGCATAATGATTAATTCGCAGGGAAATCTTCATTTGTACATAAATGGGGTGGATCAAGGTTTGGCAGCAAAATTGAACACTAGCAGCGGCAAGTGTAGAGCCCTTGTTGACCTTTACGGACAATGTGAAGAAGTGAGCATTAGCAAGTTAATTTCTACGTATACATCAGTATCTTTAACGAGCCTGTTTACCATTTGTAACTTATGTGTACATGTAATTATGTTTAGGTTACCATTTTAAATGGGGATGAAACTGCAAAACATGCAGATCAAGAGCCAAAGTTGGAGAAATTGGAGAAGTCAAATGAAAAATCTATGAAACCTGTCGAGGGAAACCTGATTAAAAATTGTGAATACTTAAATGCGTGTATACGCTTCAAAAATTCCTTGTGCTTGCCAGGTATTCATAATTCTTAACTTCTAAGTAATTTTTTCAAAATGAGACTTAAAAAATTGTCGGCCATTTTTTGATTATTTTATTTGTATTTCAGATCCCTATTTTGTTCCAACGGAACCTGTTATGTGTTACTGTGAAACATGTCACAGAATTCGAGGGGACCAGCCGATTTATAAGCATGGGGACCCGCCTGCTGATTATGCGATCCCTGTTGGTTGGGTCAGATTCCCTGTCAACATTAATTTTGACACTAACACTTGCAGTAATCATTCTGCTACTGGAAATATAATGACAAATAGTACTAGCAGTTTGAGCAATGTACTTACTACGTGGCACGGTAAACAACACTTTCTCAAATATCTCAACATTAAAACTAAATTGATCCTCAGCTCATTCCACTTGAATAAGCAAAACTCACACTTTATTTTATTTTGTTATTTACAGTTGCCTATCATGGCCTAAAAATTTCTCATGTTCGTCGAGTGATGGATTTCGGACAGCTGTACACTGACTTCGGTTTTGGTTGTGAATATTTTCCGAAAAAGACAAAAGGGAAAGATGAAAAGACTGATGGGGCACCCCTTATTTTCTCGCCTGCGGTTGAATATGCAGCTATTCC
The DNA here is from genome assembly GCA_034694165.1 of Tomocerus mixtus. NCBI lineage: Eukaryota > Metazoa > Arthropoda > Collembola > Entomobryomorpha > Tomoceridae > Tomocerus > Tomocerus mixtus. The sequence goes on along the minus strand of JAQFYC010001987.1, from coordinate 8,887 downwards.
CGAATTTTCGCCTCCCAAGCAGGGGTAAGAATTGAAATTTAAAATATTCGTATTAAATATTTTTCGGTTAATTTTTTAGGCTCGACTTTTATGAAAATTGAGGACATAATGTTTTTATTGTTCTTTGACATTTAGATACATGGATTCCAAAACCAAACGCAAAATGTCTGCACGTGTTGCCTTCCAGTTGTTAGTGCAACCTGGATCGTATAAAAGGGGTCCTCCTGCGTATCCAAGCCCTTTAACCTTTCCAGTTGCTACTTGCTCAACTTCCAGTTCGACTTCTCATCAATCTCATTCCACTGATTTAGAGTTGGATACAATAGAATGGTCAACCAAAGAACAAGGTTCAACTCATATATCAGCCTTGTTATTACGTTTAGATGGTTTTAGTAGTTCAGTTTAATGCTATTACAATTTACAATATTTAAAATTTATATTATTCTACTGTCCCTATTCCAAATATGCAGAAATCGTTATATATGTCTGCCAAATGGTTGTAGCTATTTTTTTTTTAAAGATTTTGTGGTTTAGCTGTGTATTCTACTACATACCAATACCCCCGAATTAGATTGTGTTCATTTCAGATCTGCAATATATCACCGAAGATGTATAAATTATAATTACTTTTCATCTGTTGACATCTGTTATTTACATTGTATAGTCAAGTCAGTGATGTACATACTTATTATGCTTATGCTATGCTAAATATTTGTATTTCATGTAAATTAATATACAAAAATGTGTGCAATGGAAAACCAAGTGATTCTTTTGCCATTTTAATAAACTTGCTATTTTATTTCAGTAAGTGTGAACCTTGTATGCATATGACAATTTCAATGATACACATAAACATTCATATTTACAATAGCACGTAGTATATGAATACTTGCGTAACTCGTAATTATCTCTATATCATCATATACTCAAACGCTATACTAATATTCACAATCGACCTTATGTAAAATATTGTTAATGGCACGTCATAATTTCACAAATGTGACAACCCATGATCCTGGTTGAGTATACAAATACAGTTCAAATATAAGCATAAAATATGCATTCTCCAAATGCTTTTAGAAAAATGTGGCCAAATCTCAGTTGATTTCCATATTTAAATTTAAAATAGTATTTTTCTTAGAAAAACACAATGCTCATTAAAAGTAACAAAGAAACTATTTTGCACAAAATTTCTACTTGTTTGTGATAATAGCCAACTGACAAATGAAACGACAACTGTTTCTACTTTCATATTCATACCTGGTACAGTATAATACATATAATATCGTCAGTTCAATTTTCTTCATAATTTGAGAAATGGTCCCACTGTGAAATGTATTGGTATTATTGGGTACACTGTCTTATATAATGAGTCTACTCCTCATATCATAAGTAGATATAGGTAGAACTGGTAAAAGTATACTTTTAACAGATTTATGAGTACTTCTAACAATAAGAGATACTTTCACAACATTCTTGTTTTGAATTAGCTAGTTAATGAAGATAATATGTATTAAGGGAGTAAATTCTAGCTATGATGACATAACATAGAACCTAGTAGTAAGTGTATGAAGTCTGCAATTCCTATAAGAATGCAGGGTGGTAGAATCTCGGAAGTACAAAATAGAAAATAATTGCTGTAAGTTAAATAGCTAATTGTGTTATTTAAATTATTACTGCATATTTCCTACACTAATCTATTTATACTGTAGTTAATAGTCAATAATACGATAAGTAAAGTACCTATGTACCTATAGGTAGATAGAGAAATATAAACGGTTAAGTCACTAAACTAAATACAACTAAAATTCCTACAAAAAGAACTATCAGTAAGAAATACCATGTTACGTAATATACTTTATAATTTCAATCTAAAATCTAAATAATACAGGTTTATATTTATCGTGTGGGTAAAGAAGAATTAAGATTAAGAGGCATTTTCTATATTATTCCCTAAAAATGTAATTTACACGTGCGTAGGCCTAATGTAATCTCGTTTCCTACTGTCGCTAGAAATACTATTATTTTCGTTGTCACTAACATGACCGTTACTGCTAGAAATACTGCTACTGCCGAAACTATTATTGTTTGAAATATCTTCACGATTATTGGAATTTGAATTCGCATTTGTGGCCACCAGGAGCTCAGATCGGGTTTTTATTTTACAGGTTTTACTGGATTTTGGGTTATTTAGAAGAAATGCAGAAGCACGTGCAACATCCCAATGAGACATTTCGAGAACGGAGACTACCCGTGCGATATCTTCGATGAGAAGAGATTCTGGAAGTAAAGTCTTCAACCGGAGCAGTTTCACTGCGTGTGCCGAATCCCCGTTAGTTGCGTCAAGAGCCCATTCGCAGTCTTGTTCACTTGTCTGGAAAAAAATCGAAGAAAAGTCAGCATTTTATTTCTAAATCTATGCGTTCTACTAAATATTTAGAAATTAAAAATGGTATTTACCGTTGATCCTAAGATGCGTTGAACAGTTTTGACTTTAGCAGGACTGAATTCCCTTGAAGATACGAAAACAAACTTGGAAGCTTCTTTTTCTTTTTCTGGAATTGCATTACCATTACACATTTCAACGGATGGACCAGGATCTGTGACTGTTTTCTTGATTATCGAAACAGTTTCTTCTGCGACTTTGCTTTGGGCTGGAGATTTCCTGTCAATTCGAGGAGCAGGGGGGCTGAGGCTTGTCTTCTTGAAACTTTTGTTGTCGTATGCAAAATCGCTTCCGCTACCGTTAGAACAACTGTTACTTCTACTGTGCATTGCTATTACTTCCTTAACTGAAGGAACACTATCGGTATATACACTACTATTCCCGTTTGTCGTAGTTTTATTTGCGTTGTATCGGATATCTTTCGTTGAGATATTTGAAAATGCATCATTACTACTATTGCTGCTAAAATTAATCTGCGAATTCGTTTTAGTTTGAGATTCATTTTCCGTTTCGTTTGTTCCTCCTTCTGAATTGGCAAAGTTTTCGTAGAGGGGAACTTTTTCGGAACTTAGTAATGCTGCCATGAGTCGATGAGGTTTAGATGCCTTCGTTGATGATGTTGCTGCGGATGTAGATGGGTGGGCACCATTATTATTATTATTGCCTGTGGTGGTGCTAGTGCTCGTACTGGGCGGAAGAAACTCCGGAGGACTTTCGCTGTCGCTACTATTTTGTAAAATCGTTTGTATTTGAGCTGCAATCGTGGAAATATTTTCCTTCTCATCTTCTACGGTTTGAGCATTATCGAATTCTTGTGTGTTTTGAGAATTATTTGTAGATTTTGAAGGAGGAGGGGAATTAGTTTCCTTTTCAGGAGAATTTCGAGTACTCTGAGAGGAAGTGGAAGGCAAATGCTGTCGCACTGGTTTAGGAGGAGGAGGGGGCGGTTCCAAGGAACTGGGAATTTTTGCAGGGATCAAAAGTGGATGCTTTCTTTGATGCCGGGTTGTGGAACCGTTGCTACTACTCGAAGTGGCCCTGTTTCGTTCCCGAGGGGGCAAAGGAAGAATATTCGTTCCAGCAATGGCTTTATTCTGACGAAGACGACGGAGGGGATTCTCATCGATTTCTTCCTCCTCCTCGTCAGTGTCATTTTTCGTTAAGCTCAATGTTCTCGGTTTTGGTTTCCTTGGACTGTTGAGTGTGTGGCTGAAATTATTTACGTTAGCAGAAGTGGAGCAAGAGGAAATCGAAGAAGGAGATATCGGGATATCCGATGTTTCAAAAAATTCAGACTTTTTACATAAGCTACTGCTTTTCTCTGGAAAGTGGAAGCTCATTGATTTATTCTCGTAAGAAGGAGTCAAAAAGCCTGGAAAAAAACATTAAGACAACCCATATCATCAAAATTGCTTAATAAACATAAATTTTTCTTAGCCACGAACGAAGCATACAAAAAGTGAAGGTTTGAAACAAAATTGGTACCTAAGCTGCCCATTGACGGCTTTTCCACTAACGAGTTATACGCTTCTTTCGCTTCTTCTGTCAACGTAGACTATAATGAAGGCAAACAAAAAATTGTGCAAGATGAGCAAAATAAAATATAAAATCAAATCACAAGTACACATAAATAAGGCAAACATTTAGCATTTGGCACGGACAAAACCATACAAGACAAAACATTAAGATTTCCAAAATTGTATGCAAAACGAACTTGTATATCAGGAATAGAAGCAGCTTCCTGGGAATAATTCCTTCGTTCCCTTTCGCTATTTTTCCCAGATCCTAAAATGAAAGAAAACTTTCTTCTGTGAGTTGGAGAATTAGGAGTTCGGGGTGACGAAATATCATCTAGAGAATTATTTGTGTTTGAATGTTTTCCAGGTCGATCTAAATCCAACATCGAACGGCTAGCCAATTCATTAGCAATTGCTATAGCTTGATCCAATGTCCTTCGGTCTGATGATGATATTGGTTTTACCTTTACACAGAAATGCCATTTAATAATACACTATAATTAGTACAAGGACCCATTGTTGTTAGAAAGTTTTACTAGGATATCTTACAACAGACGAAGAAAACTTCTTTTTCGATCTTGCCATTTCCCTGAGCTCATTTTTGACATTGTGGGCGTCATCTGGCTGTTCTTGCTGCAAGGCTCCAAAGACTTCGTCAATTAAGCTTGGTCCCATGTCCAAATCGAAGGATTTCTTTGAGTAAAACAAAAGGAATCTTAGAATTCATGCTCACATGGAAATGAATATCTCAAACCTACAATTTTTGGAGGAATTTACCTCAAATCGGGGACTTTCTAAAGGAGATTGTGATTTGGAGCTGAGTGCCGGATTAGAAAGGCCTATAGCCATATCATGTCCTCCACGGGCCATCATTTCGTTCTCCTCGTCCGATATTTCATGGTACTCATGATCAGGATCTAGAGAGCTACCACCATAACCCATGTTCACCGGAGCATTTAAGTGCATTCTTCGTCTCATTCCACTGGAACTCCCGTCAGTGTTCATCTGAGCGGCTGTGGATAACAAAGGCGCAGTGTCACTTGAAGGTATTTCATGTGGATCTTGAAGGCACTTGCTGGAAGAGGAGCTTGATTGAGATTGGAATCTGGCAACGGGTGTAGATGCTCCGGAAATATCAGATGCAACGGATTCCGGCTTGTACGGAGACACAACTTGTCGGGGCACCCAACACTAAAAATAGTATTTAAAAAGTATGATGAAGAGAAGACACACATGCTAACTAGTTCTATTCTAACAAAACAGCTAGGAAATCTCCTCTTCCGATCTTGCAAACATGCCACGCATTTACGTCACAGTTTATTTACACGCGTGCAGTGCACGCACTCATTTTTTTCTTTTAAGCAAGTAGTTTTTTATCAAGATTCTTTCTACACACTTTGTGAGGAAGTTATAATTATTTTTACCTTTGAGCCCAAGAAGGTTATATCGCCAAAAAATTGACCATCTGGGCCAACATGTCCCGTGTGCTTCAAATCTCCCTGAGGACCGCTAATCATGTCAACGCTCAGTCTCCCCTTTCTCAAAGAAGAATTCCTTGAGTCTGTAAACAAATTGAGAATAAATCGTGAATGAAATTAAAAGATTTTCTTTGATCGTGTTAATATTATCCAAGCATATAACTTATTCCTTTTCAGGCCTATGTAAAATTGTAAGACAACTAATAATACTTTATATAACACAATATAATACAGATAAGTGTGGATTGTGTTGCGAGATGTACCGTACATGGCTTAATACACTTCAGGTTCCCAATTACTACCAATAAAGAACTCTTTCTGCCAACTCTTTTTTAATTGTGAATATAAATCGAACAGCAAAATGGATTTTCAAAGGATGGGATCTACAAATCATTTAACTTAGGTACTTAATTCAACCAAGAACTTTGCCCAGCCAAAGAGCTTTAACTAACTTTCTTCTGCAAAAGATGCATTTGACAGAAACCGGGTTAAAAAGGGCAGAGATCGTTTATTAAAACATTTACGGTATATAACTACTTAAAAATTGTAAAAAACTAAGGAATACCATTCCGATGAAAAGGACTTTGGCTTTGTTTGACGGAGGGGAGACTTGACCCGAGATATGTTATCGTATTAGCGGGGTTGAATAATCCACTCTTCCCACATTTGAGCACGCCTTTCCACAAGACGCCAATCCCTTCTTCAGAACCTTGAGGTGGCCTGTAACAAAGAAATACGTTTTAGATTTCACAGATCTATAAGATCATATAGTAGGAACTATATTTACATTAAAAAATACATACGATCTATTTGTGTTATTTTATTATTCATATTACATCTTTTAGTTTAGATTTCCTTTTAGTTAGTAGTAATGTTAGTGTGACTAATACCATTTTACAAAGCTAGCAAGCAAAAAGACGAAAGAATAATTAAAAGTTTATTTTCGTTCTCACTTTGGAGCACACACGTGCTACATATACCCTAATTACAATTACATGCATGAAATGAAGCGGAAAAGAGTCAAGTCGAGTTAAGTTACTTCAACAATTTCCCCAATGAACTACAAAATAGCTTAACATTATCTAATCAAGACACTGACACTAAACATACTACACAAAAAGGGTATTTACATCTATTTGCTTTTATTATTCTTTTCTTTTCTACATACAGAAGTTAGCTTTTGAATTTTGGAATATTTGCAAAGCTTAATAGTTTAATGGTAGCTTTATGAATTCCTACAGTAATGAAATAATAACCATAATTATCATTATAATGACAATCTGAATCTCTACGCTCTATAACAATCCATAACTGCTTAAGTTTTAGATTATGTATACACTATAAGCTAGTTTACCATATGAAACTAAAACATTTTTTCTCTAGTTTAGTATAGCATGAAGTTAATCCTTTTTTCAGTAGAATAATTTCAGTGTTTGTTGGCATTCTTTATAAGATCATCTCAAGAATCTCAACTTTAGTTCAGTTCAGTCTGCATACTTGAAGCCAAGTTTTTTTCTCGCCCTAAAAGGTCTGTTTTATTTCTGCTACATTTTTTGCTCTCTTTCAATTTTGCATCTCTATATTCTTTCAGTCAAAGCCAAAGGGAGGGAGATGTTCCTTTTTATTTAACGTTGTTCGTATGCAAACATTCTCATAGAATTTACCAACATGTCTTAATTCTTAATATATACTCAGATTCATGGTCCGTCTTTCGTTTAACACATTTGCATAACTTTATTTCTTCGCTTGCATTTTCATCCCACAGACCAAAATCATTCTTTTAGCTAATAAGTACGGACTATGTAATTTAATTATTATTACACGCATACATGTACAAGAACACCCAACGCCAAATTCATCTTTGTTATTATTACACATAAACGTAACGCAAAAAACTCCTACCATATATAAGTATATCAAATCAAGTATTGGCTCTTGGCTCTGTGTCAAATTTTTTCTGGCTGTCAAATGAAGATCAACTTTGCTTTGCTTTTCTAGCCTCCAACTAAGATTGAAACGAATATGGAATATTGTATACATACATCATACATGTGAATAAGGAATATGTCTGCATATTGCATATTGTTGGAATAATATAAGGGCGGCCTGACCAAACACAGGCACAGACAGCTGGAAAAACTCTTCCTACTTAAAATATCCAAAGCTTACGCTTGCCAAAGATGAAAAATTACTTGAGCATAAATAAAATACGGCATGTTTGGAAGTAAATAAGTAAAAAATAGATTTATGATTGTGTTTATGACTGAGGATTCTAAACAGATTTGTTTAGCAATTGGAGATGTGTTTGTATCCGCCAAATTTTTATTTCTGTATGTACAGATAGAAACTTTAAACTCCTTGCAGTGATTATGATCCTTATTCTTATGTTTTAAAGCTTACATAAACTATACTGTATTAGTGTACTTTATGTAAAGTAAAAGTAACAAAAGGTCACTTTAATCATGGAAATGTCGCATTTGCATTGGTTTGGAGATGTTATGTATCATAATCTCATAAACTTAGCCTACACGTAATAAAACCTTTATAGTAAAGTGTAAAGATGAGATAAAGAGAATGAAATTGATAATTGCAATAATCCTTTACATACACTAACAGAAATGTGGATTAAGATAATTAGTCATGCATAAATACAAATAGATTAATTTACTTTTTTACTCTCCTAAGCAATACTATAGTGTATACACTACGAAACTTATGGCTTGCAATTAATTTACAAAAAAAGTATACATTAGGAACTACACACTGTTGAATTTTACAAATATGAGCGCAATCAACGTGGATATCGTATCCCATCCCTATAATAGACAATTGTTAAGCATTTTCCCATGTCACTTTGTAAAATGTCATGAAGCTTTTTACACTTTATGTAAATATGCAAGTAGTATTTAAGAGTGCTGCATTTTATTTCTGTATAGTACTCGTATTTTTAGAATTACGCTTCGTTAGCACTCATCCCTCTGTTTGTGTACATAAAAGTAGCGTAGCGATGCAATGTAAATGTAGTATATTATGAATAGTATTCTGGGTGTCTATACAGATCAAGGTATATGCTATCTGCACAGTATGTATAAGTACATTTATTGCATTGCATTGTTTTACACCCTGTAGAACAGTAGTGTCAATGTTTGTAGAAGACTATAGTATGTAGCATAGGGGTAAGCAATTATTTGTTTGTTGTTATTCGATTCTTTATCTTACTTATCTTGTACGATCGCTTGCCATTTCCGCCTAAGTTTTATACACACAGACACAAACAATACTGTTTACAAATAGGCAATGTACTTTGTATGTGTATGTATATTATAGAAGATCCGGTATGCTTTCCTGTCTTACTTGGGAAAATTATAGTAGGTTCATGAGCCATGAGAGCCCAACTGCATTGTGAATGGTACAAATGCTTTGGTAACTTAACTACAGTTTATCCT